>JANVCG010055893.1:0-19046 GCA_025505365.1 Haliclystus inabai
GGTCCTTCACGTGAAATTTTAGAATGTGACTTTACCTGCATATTAATGTATGCATGAACTTTCGAAGATTGGAATTTCCCCTACTTTTCAGTTTTTAGCATTCTTGAATTGGTTTGCAACACCACAACCGAAAGAAAGAAAATGATATGCATTTTGTGCTACTCCCTTCTTTCTGTACTTTCAATCAACACTCTATTTTCAACTAATAACCGCGGGAAAAAAATTTCAAGGGGTCAGATAGTCGAGTTACTACAACTTCACAATAAAAAGAAATTAAATGAAATCTTATGATCATACTTTACGCAAAGTATAATTGAAAATCTGTTGCTTCAGTATAACCTTCGAATAACTCTAATAGGTAGCAATTAAAGTAGATGTTTTAGTGATGTACAGCAAAACGGTTGAATGAAAGTCACTGTGAACGGAACGAGATATTGTGTGAAAATAAAAAAAGAATGCAATTGTTTCATCTATAAATTGATTACCATAAAGCGTCAATTCAGACAAAAAAATCGATTGAATCGATAGGAGATTATTAATGGGATCTCAATTCCATGTTCGAGTGACATAACAAAATGAAGGATAAATGAAAATATGATAACTGGACACTTTAAACTTTCAAGGATTAATAAGAACGTAAAACGAGGGTGTTTAAAATTTATCATAAATAAAATTTGATGTATATATACACAGTTCTCTACAAAATTTGTGTGGCAAGATCAGAATCTGTGCTATTGAAGAATTTTATAATGACCTAAAATGAGATTTGCAATGACCATTGAATGGAACAAAGCATTAGCAAAAGACTTGAGAAGATCATCATGATAATAGATTTTCACATAAACCACATGGAAATGTGGAAATATCTGTCTTTTGAATCCTGTAGAAGTTTATTTAGAACTTTAGAGTTTATGCAGAGTAAATGATTATGATGATGTTGAAGTGTGCTGTTATTAATCATCTTAAACATGCATCCTAGCAATGCAGTGCTTTTTTTGTCTACATCATCGATTGCCGTAGTTTAGAAATACAAGTTAAGTGTTCATATCGTATCAGTAAAGAAGCAATCATCATGTTCTTCAGATAAATGATCTTCAAATCTCTCTAACATCACGTTTAATTAACGCAAGTTATATTTTCTATCGATGTTAAATACGTATTCGAGATAATGTATAGTGACATGATTGATCATCCATATCTGCGTATCCATTTTTTTTAAATGAAGGGCAGGCATTCCTTAATATATATTTATTGTTTTGATAACATATTGTCGAAGAGATGAAAGAGTACAGTATATGGATAACAGCAACTGTCGATTTGTATAAAAATTTGAAAGGAGTACATTTTTCTTAATGATCTCCTGTGGTTGTATTGTGTGACGTATGCTATGTTATCTCATGATAAGTCAACCTTTTATTCTCGCGGTATTTTAACTTTGATGTTTATCGAGTTGATCGAGAAGACATTGAAAATTTTCCGTAAGTTATTTTTCATTCTATCAAGTTTGTACCATAGATCCATAGAAGAAGTACAACTACCCTTTCATTCGTTAATGTTTCAAAAGTACCTACTTCTCTTAGTGTTATCACTTGATTAGAGCTTGTACGCGGTATTGATATTGTAAAAGGAAGAAATCTCAATAATTACTATGAAAATACTTCAAAATATGAGCTACATCAAATCTATATCAAAAGCTGTTAGAAGTTCTTTTCATTTCTCCCTGATTAGCAGATATTAATTCACAATCATCAGCATAAACACTGCGTAGAGGATAAAGATCATTTTATGTATATGGCTCTTAACAGCATTTGCTCAACTATACTTAGCTGTCCTGTTAAACTATGTGTGTGTGCTAGTTTGACAATATTTTGATTATTGTATTAAAGCTATAAAAGGGTTCTGTAGAATGCTAACTGACCCATAAACTATCTTCTCTGGTTGAGCAAGCAACAATGAAACGAAGAATTTAAGTTGGTCAATCTTCAGTTGATATACTAAATCAAATACCGCTCAATTGTAATGTTAAGTTTGTGATTTGCGTAGATAGAGTCAATACTCTATGTATAGATAAATTTGATTCTGCTATTTTTGTGTAGCTCATATAAAAAAAAACATCCTTGAAGTATTAGAACAGATCATATAGATAGCTATTACGATTGAAAGTATTGTATTGAATTCGAATTTCAAATTTGTAATAAAGCTGTTCTAGTCGACATAGGCACATGGATTTCAATCTTACGTTCCTCAAAGTGCTATCCAAAATCATCTTCATAAAAAAATCATCTTACCGTTTGAATGACATTCTGGGAAAGTCCATGAATATTTTACAAACAGGACAAGGACGACGAAGACAGAATACATTTTAATTTTTGTCTTGTTATTCCATTCGCAAATGTATACGTGCAAGGGTTGAATGTTTCCACTTCATTTAACTGTAATCTTATTCAACTGAAATAATAGTTACAAACATTGATCTTTATAACGAGTAACACAAAAGAGCTTTTTTGAAAGCGAAGGTCTAATGATTTTTGTTGTTCTGGAGTACAATTGCAGAGCATGATTTTAAAAGGAATATTTCAATCCTATGTCTGTGGATTCTATGCTATGCAACGAAATAAAGGTTGGTCAGTACTTCATTGTTTTTATCATGATCACAATTCTTTAAAGCAGATCCACTGTAGCAGTATTTCTGTTGTTTAGTCAGTGCAATAGCCTTCTACTCCACATTCCGCATTGATTACGTTGACTGCGCTGATATTTATGTCCCCCTTTTTTAATTATATAAATTGATGTGCATGTGAACATATATAAATAAATAATTATATAATATGATACAAATGAGTCTAGTTTTTCATCACTGTATTGAGGAGTGCTCAATGCCATAAATGCAGAACTAGATACACTAATAAATAGACATAAGAAATCAAATATTCATATTTGCTACTCAGTGTTTCATGCCCAGGTGATCATCAGGCAATTTCTGATGATCGCCTCGGCGTGATACGCTGAGTAGCAAATATGAATGTTTGATTTTTTAATCTATTTATTAGTAAATTGATAATTATATTGCTTCTTACCTATTTAGATTAAAGCTAAGTTGGATTTTTCTAATTTTAAATGTTCTCTTGACCCTTCAAATACCTAGCACTTTCGATTACATTATGTATGATAGGCGCATCCTCTTAAGCTACTTTCTCAAACATGAGGTTTATAATTAATAGCTAGAGATCTTTGAAGTTGAAACCTTTCAATTGTAATACAACTTCCCATGAAGTATTTGATCAGATAGCATATCATGACTTATATCTGTTGCTATGCAACAGTACTATAGATCAACAAAACACTGGATTGAATGTCGAAACTAATAGGCCTGTCATGCGATTTCTTAAATTTCACTCGAAATGAATCTGCAGAAATGATGGAACACATATCAGATGTACGGGATGTGTTTCAGCAGCATTAATACTGCTAAAGCTCGTTGCACACCCAAAATGTAGCAAAGATTTTAACTGCTTTATTTCTGTCATTCGATCCCGTGTCTCTTCCAGCGTGTAGGGAGTTGAATAGGGACGAAATAACCGTGACGAAGTGTTGACTGATCGAACAATTGTCAGAGAAGGTTTTATCATTGGAAATTTTTTATGTAAAGGCATATTGTAAATTTTATTAATGTACTTCAGAATTGCAAATGTATACATTTCATTTTCGTAAAGCTGAATGAGTGCTGTTGTACGAATCAATCGGCGATCAAAGTCTCCTTGCTCAGATGTTTTGTTACTTTTCCAGTTCAAATTCACAACGAAAATTGCATGTATTATCTTACTTTTGGCATAATCCAGCGATGATCAATCAAAATTTAACCTTTCTTTGAAAACACCCTATCTATTCTACACAAAAGTTTCCCATGATGCTTATTGCATTTTCCCCCTTAATAGCAATACCGAGTCTCTGATATAGAGACAACCTTGCGATTGTGGATTTTCTGCTTTATCTTAAAAAGGATTTGCATATTGGGCAAAGTGTCTCAAACGTCTCAGATGCAATAGGTTGGAATAAATAATAAGGGTGCACAGCCAAATTCTTCCTTCCGATTTTCAGACTCAAATTGTCAAAATTAAGGGATTCTTTTAAGAATACTAGTAGTCTCGTTATTCTCCGTGTTCTAAGAAAATACGGATTTTCACAATAATATTATAACAAAGTTTCGTTCAAATTTGCTGATTGATTGGCCCCTCATGCAAGTTTCTTTCATAGTGTCTCCACGCATTTCTAGCAATTATCAGCTAAAATTCGCGTGCATTTCCCTAATATGAAATAACATATTGATAGTAGTTCTCACATTTACTAGTTCAAATATGACAAATTGCGAGTGCAATTCCCTTAACGGGAGTATACATGGATTACCTGTCACACATTTCTAGTTCAAATATGACGAATTCCGGGTGTAATTCCCTTAACGGGAGAATACATGGATTAATTGTCACGCATGTCATTATCTCCTTTATTTACAGTGGCAGTCTCTTCGTTATCGAAATAACCGAAATAATTTTGTACTTTTCTAAGCTGAAACAAACAAAAATAGCAGACAACTATGGTGATTGATTTTTAAATGTGTATTTATTCAAAAATTTTGTTATGATAAAGCTGTGGAATATAATAATGTAGAATAACCATACTGTATAAAATTTACTTTAAGAATAGTTGATTTAAATGTTGAGCTATAACATAAACGCAGAAATAATTACGTCTTTGGTTGATCATACTGGTTCTAGACATTTTACTAAACTAAATTATTGAAAACACAATGTTCATTACTCTCTTAACATATTCTAGCATGATATTTTGGTAGTGGAAGCTTCTATAGAGCCTGATGCCACCAATATATATACAAATATTATATATTGTAAACCAACAAACCAAGCTCTTCACATGACGGATACTCCCCATCTAACAAATAAAAATTTGCTACAAATCAAACAATTGCCTGAAGAAATTCTACTAAATGAGACTCAACTATCATCTGTTTCCCTATAACAATCTATTTTTGCTTTCATCCACAACTATGGCATGAATGCTTTGAAGGTTTTCTATAGCAGAAACGGGGTTCTTCGAGGTCCTAAAACAGATATATACAGGAGAAAATTACAAACAGAAATTAGTAATTTCAAATAGGAATATCTTCAAGGTTATTAAAAATACAAAATAAACACCAAAATATAAAAGATCAAATAGATTGTTTTAGCATAAAGTTTATTTAATACGATGTTCCAACTAATAAATAACATAATAGGTTACAGTGAACATGTCGGGGATATGTGGAACAGATTTGAAAAGGTGTACCCATAAGTATGTAAAATCATGTATTCAATAATGGCCATTGAAAAGGATTGAAATCAGAATGGCTGAGATGCATAATCTGAATTTCGTTACTACATTTAATATGGTGTATTCTCTTGGAATAAATATCAGAAAACAAAATTAAATCGAACACGAACCTGCTGGATAAGAATGCAATCGAAATTCTTAATTGAGCTTTTTTACTGCTTGTTTGAATGGAAAATTTTGAATAAGTGTCCATATCAGAGCTGTGGAAAAAAAGGAATATTTGTCAAATGTTATTTGAATTTTTATAGATAACTGTTTTGAAAACATGAATAAAAGTGAAATACAGTATTATTCAAGTGGTTTTTTTAATGATATAATATTTTAGACCCATTGATTGGTCCCTATACAAACATTCACAATTTATAGAATTAATGGAAGGAAATCACATAATAACGAAGTTTGAAAATAGTTGATCTTGAAAATTAGTAAGAAGATATAGATCATTTTTCATAAGAATAATCGATAAAATGTTAATGCCAAAAACTGTATGTGAACCAGCATATCAAATCCCAAGATTATAAATATCCTGATTGAGAGCTCAGCTTGTGGTTTTATTTTCAAGATAAAAATGTCTGGGAAAACTTGGAAACAAACAGGAATATTGATTTCAATATCATAAATGCTCTCTCGAATCATCCAGATTTCATTGTGAATTATGGTAAAGTGATTTGAATAATTATATGACACTAGCAATGAATTACCAGCGTTGCTGGGTATCAGTGTGCCGAGGTTAATGAGCCTTAAGGTTGTGTTCCTCATTTAAGGATAGGAGTTATTTGAAAGCATTTCCATTTAATGCTCACTACGATTCTACAAATCTGACGGATAAATCTGACTAATGTAAATTATAGCAATGGGTAACATCCTAAAGCCTAAACTTTACTTGAACCACAAAAGATGCCAAATCAAACACAATGTTTAAAGTTAAAATTTATAAATAAGGGTATAAATCTTCAACCATAAGAAACTAAGAAAGAACAGGAATCATGAAAAACCCCATCCCGCTTGTAAATAAATATCTCAGGATTCGTCTTGTCTGCATCGCCGACTCGCCGAGACGCTGACGTAGTGGGAACTGGTTGATTGTTTTACCAAATTATGTATCAAACGTCATATTAAAGAGTCCTGCACGTTTTGGTTTCATTTATAGTACTGCAACAAAAGCGAACGTGAATTGTGTAAATTCCAGCAGCAGAACACAACCGTTTTCGAATAATTGGAATCGAACAACACACACGTTTGAATTTTTATGTGAAAGCTCTCAGCAACAGCGGATCGAAATCCATTCGTCTGAAGCGTATTCGAATCAAATACTCACAACTTGATCATGGACGGAAACGGTCATGAACACGTTCCTCCTGTTACAACATCTTCATTAAAAACCATTTATCGCGTAGAAACTGCTAGCATTCAAAGCCTAGATGTTACAACATCGAATACAAACAAATGGTTTACTGAACCTAGTTCTTTTTAAGTAGAAAAGGAGAATTATTTATCGATTAATCACAAAGAGAAACAACGCACTGTATTCAGGTTTTTGACGATAAATCGAAAAGAAAGCGTTATTTGAATTTTCAATTACAGGACAGCACTGGAAAAATAATTATTACATGGACAAGCGGGATGAAGGATTTCATTGACCAAGAGTTTCACGAAATCAAACGAAGGGCACAAGGAGAAAATGAACAAGAAATTAACACCCAAAATAATCAAAACGAATTAATGGCCGATTTGCAAGAGTTTCGGGGGATTCCATATGAACAAGCATTTCATCATTGCGAACTGGACTATTTTGGACCCTTACAAGTGAAAAATTGACGATCATTACAGAAGATATATGGGTGCATATTTACATGTCTCAATTCACATGCTGTCCACCTGGAAATGGCATATTCTCCGTAGAAAAACTTTTTCACTAATTGTTTAAGAAGGTTTGCAGAAAGACGAGGCCATCCAAAGAACTTTTACAGTGATAATGGCACAAACTTTACATGTGCAGATACAGATATAAGGAAGTACCTACAGCTATTTAACCAGTCAAAATTTGAAACTTCTTCCTAGATAAAGAGACCAACTGGCATTTCAACCCACCGTTTGCAAGCCACATGGGAGGAGTATAGGAAGGTTGATAAAGAGTACGAGAAAGATTCTGAAGAGAATCATTGGCAATAATTTGTTACAAGACGAGACACTTGAAACAGTATTAACTGAAGCAGAATCCATACTAAACTCCCGTCCCTTGACCCCACTTAGTGATAACCCCACAGATGATACCGCTCTGGCCCCAAACCATTCACTACTGCAAAATCAAGGAACACTGCTACCCCCTGGTACATTGGACAGCGTAGATAATTATGGAAGAAAACGCTGGCGTCAAGCACAACATTTAACAGATCTATTTTGGAAAAGATGGTTAAAGGAATACCTACTGCTATTACAGCAAAGACACAAATGGAACCGGAAGACGAAATTTTTGAAATAAATGAGTTGGTGCTAATTTGTGAAGACAAAACGTAAAGAAATCAGTCAAATATTGGGAGATTGTGAGAAGTGTTTGTAGGTTGTGACGGTTGTGTTCGCTTGGTTAAACTTTTTACCAACTGGACAACCTTGATAAAAGCAATTATAGCTCAGCAGGTAGAAGAAAAATTGTGCATTTTGTGAAAGAAACATGAAAACTTGTACAAAGCATCCTTTTTAGTTGTATAAACAAATTAGATACTGGGCCACTCAAAATTTGCATTGGAAAAAGGTGTGGTCAAAATTCTGCTGACAGTCATCAAAAATAGGTTTGAATGCTCAATTTGATCTCAAAAACTGAAAACGTTTATCCTGTTTCTTCATATAATTTGTATAAGCATTATTATTATTATATAAGTTATCAAACATAACGGGCTCTTCTGGTCTATATACGTCACTCAGGTGCATCAGAATATGCGAGTTACTGAATGTGCGTGGCTCATACTAGATGGATGTAGTTCTCTTGAAACTGTCATATTCAATCAGAATTTTTTCCATGTTACATGATAATCTATAATAATAAAGGGCAAACCGTCTTGCTGAGCAATATACAAAAGGATGTTATAGATCGAACTCCTACATAGTAGCGCACTTTTGAAACTTCTAATACCTATTTAAGGTAACTTAAGGCCTTGAATTGTGGAAAGCAGTAATTTTATAGCTTAAAATGCTATAAACTGCTCACAAATTGCGATTAAAAAATGAAAAATGACGTAATGGAACGAGAACACATGTGAAAATAATCCGCTTTGCCTTTGTTCTCTTCCGTTGTTTCGAAAAATGTCCATGTCATTTTCAAAATGGCCACGTTTTCTGCAGGCACGTGTTTTACTGCGAGTCTTTACAAAAGCGCTTTTCGATGTTTCAAATATGCCTAGAAGCAAGAGATGTACTTTCAGATCCAAGATATCTCTCAATTGCAAATTCTTCTTGGTAAGTTGTTTTTAATTGTTCGATGCTTCATGTGAAATGGTTGGTTTCAAACTACATTCCCTCGCCGTTTACCGTGTTCCAAGGCTGAGCTTTTTGAACTCCATATGAAGATCACTGGCTACAGATCACTGCCTGTAATTGTTAGCTTTATTTACTTTCAATTTTGGTTATCTATTATTATCTATTAAGCTTGAATTATCATTATTTTATCGTTAGAAGAAAAGATTGACTGTGTCACTGCTCTGTACACGTGCCGGTGTTTTTTTTCTTGACACTCAACACGAAGAGAGTTGATCTGTATCCAATAAAAAATCCAAAAATTGGTTTGGAGCTCTATAAATTCAATAATGCGACCTGTATATTTTTATCGAAAATAGTAGTTTTTATATAAGTATGCTCATTATATATGTTGCTTTGTCGTTCAACGCTATTTATTCATTAAATTTGGTTGGCGAAGAAATTGTTTTTTGATTTTTCTCATTTGGTACCGAATGGTGATCAACATTGACAAGTAAACGCTCGGTGAGAGGTTCGCTAAAGTTAATAACATAATGAAGTTTGTTTCTCTCATTTTAATATGCAGATCATTCAATCCATTCCCTGAGCACTTTATGTTCTTAACACACAATGGCTCATGCTGAGATTCAACTAATATATAACTAAAAGCTTACATATCAATAAATTTGTCTGGGAATACCAGTTCATAAACTGGTGAATTGGGAAACCATCCATCCTTATTGCATTTTCAACTACAGTATACTATACTGTCAACGCTTCATCTCATTAACTAACACAATACCAATGTAGTATTTAATTTCAAATATGCATGTTTGCAACAGCTCCTTTTACCGTGCTTGACTATTATTAAAGAATTAAACTCAAATTAGATTATTAGTATTGCTATGCATTTTTTCAATTTCTTTCCGTGATACATTTTTACACATTTATTTGAAAAGGGACAAATTTCATGACAGTCGATTGAAGGGAGCGAATCGACCTCCAAGAGGAAGAAGAAGGCTGACTGCCCCGGGCGCAGCCTGGAAGCCGAAAAATACATAATAGGGGACTATGGCGTATTCCAAGTAGATTAAGTAGAATGCAAAACCATCAGAAATGACAGACATCCCCCTAGAATGGGTAAATACATCAACAAATTAAAAAAGTTCCCCTTAAAACCGAATGAATTCTCATTTCATAATTATCCATAATAATAATAGCAATATCTGCAGCACTATCATTATATTTATTTTCATATTGTGTTATCTAATCTTCGAAGTAACATGCGTGCCTTCTTATTTACTTCTTGTATATAGCGTACATTGAAAATATTAACCTTTTTCTTACTATAATCAGAATTAGTAAGGATGGTAGGACAATATAGTAGCCTAGGATAGCCTGAGTTTATAAGCATCATACTAATATTAACATAAACACAGCATATATACATACTTTGAATGTAATTAAACTGAATAATATTTTAGTTAAATTTATATCTAAATTCAACATTTAAACTTTACAGTCCCCCCCAAAAATAGCACAGAGCGGTACAAGGTAGGTTTGCTTTATGACATTTGCATAGACTATGGCATCCTTTCTTGCAGCCACAACGTAAAAGTTCTCTACACGCATCTGTAGCTTCAGGCAACTGTGTCCATAACATTTCCCACTCTCCAAAATCATTCTTTTTCCAGCTCCCCGAGCTAGGACAAGGAAGCTGAAGGTTTTTGATTAGCATTTGTGCCCAGCAATCACCTGCTTGATAGATTGCTCTTTTAGTATGCTCTTTCGTTGCAGCCAGAGTAGGAGTAATGTTTACAATTTTTCTACTGTCCTGAGTATAAAGCTGCATTCTTGCTTGGTCTATTGATTCAAGATCAGATGTTCGATCGTACAGCAAGATCTCAAAATGCTCGATAACTTTTAAAATACCATTCATAGTGCTCTTGTTGATAGGCGCTGCCAACGTTTCAAACGCACTAGTGGCCACTTCCATACCTTGCCAAGCTGCCGAAGCCATTTTCTTCCTCCTCCCCCCAAATGATGATACTGTGTCACAACTAATAAAGGCATGTAAAAAGGTAGAGCTTCACATTTTGAATGACTTAGAGCGTTTGCAATTTGGTTTACTGGAATATGCCTATACGATTTACCATTGCCAGACGAGACCCAAAGTTCTACTGAGCTCAGCTGATGGTAAGCAGAAATAGCAAGCACTAAAACATCAGAATCAACGGTACGAACAACAGCTTTTTTAAAACCACGAGATGCGATGTCCTTCAAATTATGAAAAATTCTTGTTTCAGTTTCTTCCTGAGAGTAAGGCACCAAATTTGAAGTGTCACGTGGAAGATGGCTAGAAATATTAGATAAACAAGTAAAAATAATTTCAGAGTGCCAAGTAGAGCTCATGACTCTATCTGTGTGGAATGCAAATAATTCAGTTCTATTTTCATTAAAGCGAATAAATTATGACCAAAAACCAGGTATCTTGCTGCCAGACTCAACCCTTCTCCTAACATCTCTTCCTCGTTTTGACCTTGTCTTTGCTTTTAAACTAGATTTTAGGTAGATGTCCAAAACTAAATCGATGTGATCCTGTTTGTCAAAGAAACTTTGAAGATATGACAAGAAAACATCAGAACAATAACCAAGAAAATTTTTTGCACTGTTGGGAAAGAGCATATTGACAAGAGCAGCACCATCAAAAATATTGCACTTGGTAAAGTTTCGCAAGATGTCTCAAGTTGCTAATAGCTGATAAGCCCTTCAACACATTCGCAAATATCCGACTTTGTGCAAGTCCTCATTTGACGAAGATTAGCCAGAGACGGTGGCCATGATTTATTTTCCTGTTTGAAAAATCTCAGCAAAATCACCATCAATCACTTGACAAGCAATAAAAAGACGATAAGAGAAAGAACGATCATTGTTCAAACTCTTATTGTTTGCTTTCATTTCTCTTTTCTCTTTGAAACAGGTATAGTTGAAAATCTTGCAAGGCTATTTCTTGTTATTGGATCACTGACTTCTATTCATTTGACAAAATACGCTCTATCAAATACAAACAGAATTGCTCTTTATCAGTTGTGTAAATGTAGGTCATCGATGAAAGTATAGATTCGTCAGCAATGTTTCGAGAGGTTAGAACTAACAAATCATGACTTGTTTCTAGAAATGGGTTTCCATAAGTTCTAATGACATTGGTGAAGGAAATTACATCTTTATGAAATGCATTTTGAATAGAGGATGTTTGTTCATGTTGAAAATTTTCTCTATTCGTGGAAAAATTCTGTGCCGAGGATTCAAAGCTGACAATTAATCAAGAAAATGTTCAGGACCTGCAACCATCCAACTATATGTAACGCAGCTGAGCTCTGGTTTAGACCTATAGCTCCACCATCGCCTTTGACAAACGCATTGTTCTGCTCATCAGCCTGGTCAATAGCCATAGAAGAAAGTGGATTACCAGTTTTATTAATTACCAAATTTCCATTACTAAACTCTTTGAAAATAGAGCGATGACTAGTTTCAAGACAAAGCATATCTCGAAGGTGAACAGTTAACCAGCGAGCATAATGAACATGATCCAATGCAAAAAGACAAGGGAGCAGACTCTGTATACGCTTGAGGTATAATTGAAAATCACATTCTCGAAAAGATATAATTAACTCAAAAACCAAGAGTTCTGATTCAAGAGTCATGAACCCAAATCTGACATGAGAAATTTCAGTTGCTTTGTTTTGAGCATATTGCATAACAGTAGAGATATCATTTGTTGAAGCTGTTGTAGAAATTTAAGAATGATACGCGTCGTTCAATATAGTGAACAGTGCACCAGCTGTAGCTTGATGGGAACGACGAGTACGAGTAAAATGTGAAGAATGAAGAAATAAGTCAGCTTTGCCAGCTGAAGCACGGTCTGCCTCTACAATGACATCAGTCCAATCGCTACTATCAAGTAGTCTCGTAGCATCTTCAAAGCAGTCATTTCAATGTGCAGTCCACCAAGCATTATCACAAAATATTTCTTTCCATGAGAGGATGGCAAAGTCCATTGGATTTGTTTTGCTATTGCATACAAAGGTTGATCGAAAGTAATTTCAGGGACTTATCCAGGATTAACAATGTCAGTTGCTTGTTTTATGATGTCAAATGAATGTATAATCATTGCTGTTGACGATTTTCCAAATAATGGCAAGAAAAATCAAATATCGGCTATGAGGTAATTTTGCTTCTCCATTTTCATAGTATGGTATGCCCCCATGAGATAACTTTATGAGGAGGTAACTCATCAGCTTTAGTGAATTTATAAACCTGACGAAGCCATTGTCATTCAGTTTAAGAGCATTTTCAACAACAGGCATAAAATTAGGTAAGATTGAAATTGAAGGTTATAGTTGAGGAAGCATGACAGGTGTAATTGAAGTATATTTATTGAGAAGTCTATTTACAGAGATTGAGTCATTACTCCTTTGCAAACAGTTAATGCTTTTTTCTCTCTCTGGACCTGACCCTGCTTTATCACAATGCTGAAATACTGATATTCCAGTACCATGGAATGAATCTTTTACGAGTAAAGAAGACGGATTGTGGTCAATGTTAACAACGGCAGAAGTAGTAAATAAATGGTTTTTCACTTCAAAAGGGCAAAGTGCACCCAACGCATTATAGCTTTTGCGAACTTCAGTACATAAATCAATTCCAATTTCCAGAACTCCATCGTAGGAAATAGACAGCCCTAATCTGTAAAGGGTATCAACTAACTTACGTTTCCTAGTTTTTGTATGTATCATTATACCCGAATATATAGGTAGAGGTGTTTCAGGGCTAGTTTTTATAACCGATGTTGTACGTACTTCCTGTGACAAATTAGTTTTCTTCGAAGCGTTTGACACAATCATCTGCGAAATGAATAATTCAGCTTGAGAATTTGTGGTTTGCATAGTTTCTACATGTTCTCCGTAAGGTAGCATTTTCATAAAATCAAGTAACAAAAAAGGTATAGAAGATGTTTGACATTTAATTGTAAATTTGCCATCAAAAATATATCTTACCTTCAACATTTTCTTTCTGATGAGGCGAGCAGTGTTGGCTAACTGAATGAAGTCAGGGTCAGAGCTTTCCAGAAAAACCTTTTCATAGCAGGACCAACATCTGAACTGGAAGTAAATAAAATTTGTTTGCCTTCTTTGTGAGCAGTAAGATTTGAAAAAATTGATAAAATACGTTTTTTAAGTCTGGTAGAATGAGCTTTATTTGAAGAATCTGGATCAAGCTCTTGTAATTTACATCGATAAAAAGCAACAAGTGACGATAATTTGAAAACTGGTGAAATATTTGAGTCTTGCAATCCACTGTTTATGTAATTGCAAAGCTCATTAAAAGCAGCATCATTGTCATTAACTTGCCTTATTTCAAGCGTTTTGTTTTTCAATTCTCTAACTTTATTGTGCAGGGCGTTAAGACACCTCAAATGATATCAGCAATCCTCTAAAATTACATCGCGTGAGCACTACTTTGCAATCAATGCTTGATTATTCACTGTATTAACAGCCTCTTTAATATTCTCATCTATTTGAAAAGATCTAGCCAAATGTGTCCCTTCTTTAGTGACATGTTGATTACAACAAAAGCAGTTTTTCCCTCTATTATTGGTGCAATTAACACTTCGTCGTGTAGGTTTAGGTGTAATTTTTTGGTATATTATCATGTACACACGCATATCTATTTAGATTGTGCTTTTTTGAGGCTGTTTCCAATTTTGTTTGGTTGTATGACAGCCTACATACTTGCTAACTCATTTCTCTCGTCCAGTTGCACACACTAGATACTTGAAGGCAGTAAACCCAACTCATTGAAACCACTCAGTATTGTAGCCAAAGTCTGATAGCTTGCTCCTGCATTTAAGTGCTTGCTGTCAGCTGGACAGCACAATACAGATGGTGCATTCTTCTCACATATAACACACTTATCCCAATCAATAGTAGTCAATGCAGGCTCAACGCTTTTCCGAGGCTGAGCAAAGTTATATTGCTTTGACATGTGTAAAAATCTTGTGAAGATAAAACCTTTGTGAAACTTGATTACTTTTCAATACTTGCATAAACTCTTGTTCACGAAAATATAAACAAAATTCAAATAAGGCACAAGTCGATGATATTTAGCTTATGCAGGCAATTAGAATCATAATTACGAGCAGCAAACATCACTAAAATATGTACACGTGAAAACATTATGACAACTACGCAACCTGGATATTGAAATAAGAGACATTAAAATTCGAGGAAACAGTGTTGTCATATCTCTGCTTGAAACGAAAAATGATTCAAGCAAGTTCAGTTGCCTAAAACCTGAGGGATATAAACATGGTATCCTAGAAAATTACCTTAACTCATCATAGTTTTAACATTTCCACCAACATATTAGGTAAAATGTGGAAAATAATGGCTTTGTAATGACAAAACAGACGCAACGTCTTTGAAAGCATTGATTCCCCGACGCTTAATCGCTATGTTGCAAAGGTGTTCTGATAAGAGGCTGCTCGATTCAACCAATAGGATCGATTGGCTTCGAACCAGAGAACAATAGCCGGCATGAAGGCTGTCAATAGATATCATAGAAAATGGCGAAGCATGATAGAAGATAAGATGGATTTTGCCAATATCCAGTAACGATTTAGCTGTTCCCCTTGACTTGCTTGATATGGCCCAGTATCTAAAATTGTTCTCTGTGCTATGAGCTACTACTATCCAAATTTTGATGCTTCTTTCACAAAATGCACAATTTTGCACGATTTTTGCTTTGGCGACTGGACTATGACAAAATTGTGCCCCTTGGAGAAAATTGAAAATCAGTACACATTTATTTGATATTTCCAAAGATTTTATTTGACCTTGTATTTGATATAATCTTAAATATACAATAGTTGCATAGCTGTAAACGTTTGAATAAACGCACCACTTCGTTTATGGGGGTTGGGGTAGCTATGATAGTTCATGTAATACGTTGAGTTGACGTTAGAACCCCGAAGCGTAAAGAGTAAATTTAAATGTTAGAAAAATTTACAGTCTGTGTTTGGTTACTGCTACTGTAGTGTCGTAGCATTTAATAGGCAAGATTTGTGGAAAAGGACACCAAAGGTATTTGATTGTATTAAATGGTATTGATGAATTTATCCTTAATTAATTATGTATTTAGAATCTGTATTATAATTAGTTTATATGTTTTATTTAGAAAAACCAGTACCAGTACCAGTACCAGTACAGTAAAGTATCAGTACAAACCAGTTTAAATACAAACTGAGTATTTCTTGTGTCCAACAACTGTGGCAATGCAACTCCCACAAATGATTGAGTCGTCTACACGCCCTGTGGTGTCCGCAATTCTTTTCTCAAATTGACATGTTAGAAACTTCAACGGAATGCTAACGGACGACTTATCATGAGATCCCTGCGTATGCATTTTGCTTGCTTGGTTACGATATTCATGTGTAAACTTATGAGAATTACTTTAAAAGATTAGAAATCGACTTGGAAATTTTTGAAATTGATTTGGAAATCCAGACAAAACCTACTGGAAAATGTATTGAACCGGCTCAAGTTCTTATTTTCGAAAAGATGAACAGAAAGTCTCAAATTGAGCTAGCTCAGGTATAGTCAATTATTTGCTATTTGACTGCTTTATCAGCATCAAGTGGAATGGAAAGATATAAGCCTTCGAAGATTTCTTTTCAATGATTAATGTTGCTTCACTAATTTACGCAAAGAACAGCATTCTGAATAGATAAACTAAATCTAGTTTAAAGTGAAAGCTCAATTGCACATGAGAAGTCATTTGAATTCCTTCGCTTGAAGGAATATTGATCTATCAAACGCAATACAATCAGGGATTATACATAGCAATTTCCATAAACGACATCTCTTCAACGTCATATCGGACGTTACAGAATTATATTCTTTCCGGAAACAAATTCCAGGCTTCATATTTCATCATCAACATAAGAACATTTCATCTCTGTCTTTGCCAATGAGTTGTAATACCCAGTAATTGATTTCCAGTTAATTCCCATAGAGTATTCAGTTGATCCATAAATTCCATTAAGATTAACCTTGAAACAAGAATTATGCCACCAGCCTCCTGCAAATTCTGTAGCACAATTTTCAAAGTCTCTTTGGTCATTATCTCTATCTTTGGTCGTGAACATATTATCTTTAGAAATCTCGACATCATCAGAAGCGTTTCCTGGTGTTATAAAAAATTACATGCGTTTGCAAACTATATATTGTAGCTTATTTCTTGGGTAAAATCTATTAAAGGAAACAATCGTTTGCAAATGTATTTACCAAGGAGCACCGTACGAATCCATATCAACGTTTTTGTTGATGAATTTTAGAAGTCTTCCTTTTGACGCTTCTGTGGTTTTTGTAGAAAACCGTATTTATCGATTATGATTTGCCACTATCAAATATCCTATTGCTAATAAAACGTCTGCAAACATAATTTATAACAGTTTGCATGAATGGAGATGATATTTTCCCTATGAAATCGATTGACCCTACAGAGTTTAGAAATGTTCCATATCTTCAACCGTTTCTAATGCCTGCAATATTTAAAGATTCATGCATTGTCTCGTGTACTTCATCACGATTTACCTGCATGAGTGCTGTTGGAAGACAGGAGTGGAGCGAAATGAATAAACGAGCCACAGGCGAGTTCATTCTAGCTTTCCGAGTGTCTTCCAACAGCAGGAGGGCAGAAAAATCGTGGTGTAGCACGTCAGACCATGCATGAACGCTTTTCTAAAATGAAAAACATTAATTCCATTGACTGTGGTTGTTTTGAAATAAGTATTTCATAATAATAATTCATAATTTATTGTTTTGATTTTTTTGAGGCAGAAAGGAGCAAACAATGGATCAATCTTCCCGCGTGCACTTCATCAAATTTTCGACCAATCAAATTGCAATGAACTATACGTCATTTTAGAATATCGATTCAAAAACCTTGAAACCCAGTTAACTCAAATAAAGCTATGTATAATAACATGAAAGAAAAAATAAAAATTGTATATCTATAGCTTCTTATCAGATTGCTACCCTATAAGAATCTGAATTGCGAATGTTTCAAAACAAAGTAATTTTGCACTTTGTAATGAAGCTTTCTGAAGTAGCTATCTAACCTTGAAAGCTATTATAACTCATTCTGTAATTGCCTTCTTCATTGGACAGTGTGAATCCATAGAAATCTACCCGATAGAAGTTGGATAAATACCACACATCAAATCTCATTGTTGTTTGTTTGTTACTCATGAGTTGATATGCTTCCTCCAAACCAAGCCAGTAGTTGCTATTAATATCTCCAAAACCATTTTTATAGGATGACCAATCTTGGTCGAAGCTGACTGTTCCATCAATTCGTCTTTGCATCAGTATCCAGGCTGAAATAGGAGAAAATAAGAATTGATACATCGAACAAGTTTGCATCATAGGCTAAATAAAAATGGGATATTGAAGGCGCCTGTGCCCCGAAATGTATCATTTATTCGTTTTCAGTAATTTTCCAAAATAAAGCGAAACTCCGTGATGTAGCAATAAGTGTTTTCCGTTAGAAAACGGATTGTGAAGTTGATCTCTAATCTCTCTTGTAAATCAAATATCATCAGGTACAAGAGATCTTGAACTTGCACTTGATTTATTTATTTTCCCTCTATATTTCAAGTAAAACTTCGAGATCCTATATTTGATGTAACGTGCTTTGTTGAAGATGTCACTACTGTGTCACTAGCAGATTCTATGAGGAGGACACACAGCAGAAAAAAATGTTGAATATGTTTAAGAATTAAAATTAGCATTTCAAAATTAGCAGTGAGAGGTGCTTGTTTGCTATTCATATATGTGAATAATGGGAGATTATGGGAATATTTACTTACAATGAATATCAAGAGTGTATCCGTCACTTGTATATGAATCACCATTGAAATTTGCAGTACAAGTTATGATTGCTTTATTATCAACATTATCTGTTGTTAATGTAAGTGTGTTTGAGTCATCCCTACTAATAACAACTCCATCTTTCGCGAAGGAATATCCATCTGCAGATGAATCACCAGGCATAATACATGTGAAGGTTATGACTAAAAGGTTTGACATTAACAGCTCTGTTCCATAGCTATATATTCCTAAGAACCATATTCTTAACAACAAGGTGGG
>JANVCG010056004.1:0-19037 GCA_025505365.1 Haliclystus inabai
CCAAACGCGCCCCACTGCTTGAAGAAAAAGGCCGTGTTGGTTAATTGGCAAGCATCATAGATTTCTTGCACCCATGTAGGGTTCATCGGGCGCGCACCTGCGCCGCTTTCACCGCCAACAATCGCCCATTTAATCCCTTTGAGGTTGATCTTCCCCACCGAGCCAATCAACGGTTCAAACGAGACAAACAGATTAGGATGATTGATCATCCGCAAGTCCGCAAGACGTGCCACGGCCTCTTCGTCCTCGATAGATGTGCCAAGCCAAACATTGTCTGGCGTTCCCTTTGTGCAAATATTCACAAAATCCACCATCATTTCGGGGCGTTTTGTCAGGATTTGGAATTGATGTTGCGGGCATTTCCTCACGACATTCCACACCTTTTCTACCCATTCAAAACTTGCATCAATGTGAAATAGGTCGCCCATTGAGTTGACAAATATCTTGCGTGGCTTGCGCCAGCGCATCGGCTTCTCAAGAGCAGTTTCAACAAGGCGCACCTTGCCCGTCCAATTCACTTTGCCGTGGGTCTTGACGGTTAACCCCTGATATTGCGGAACGCCCATCGCCTCTAACCGCGCCGCCATTTGCATAGCATAGCAATTCTTGCAGCCAGCAGATACTTTGCTACAACCCACAATCGGATTCCAAGTTTCGTCCGTCCATTCGATGTTGCTCATGATTATCTTCTTTCGAGAATCCAATTAAACAGGCGGCGAATGAGGTAATTGCGGGCAACCGATACCGCCGTCATTATCGCCGTTGTCAGCGCGGCGAGCTGGAAGGGTGTCCAGTTGCTAAAGGTGGCGAGAATGCCCCACGAGATGAACAGACTAAGCATGGTTGCGGAAAAGGTGTTTGTGCAGCTTTCGACAAAGCTGGCGCGGCGCGATTGGGTCATGATTTCCATTCCGAATAAGCTGCTTTTGTTGCCTCGCTAAATTCAAGGCCTTCCTGGATTAGAGTATGCTCGTGGAAATCGACAAAGGATTTGGCGGTGATTTTCAAAAACACTGTGTCGCCTTCTTCGAGAAAATCGTTTAGAATTTCATGATTTTCTCTATCAAGCGTTTTGGGTGGGATTTTCACATGTATATTTTTTGTTATGCCAACATTAAGTTGACGTACAATGAGGCCAATGACGTGCGGCTTGGTAAGGTGATGCAGTTTCATTTCGATTTCAAATAGCCCATCTGTATGGTTTGCCGTAACGAGTTCTTTTTTTGTCATTTGTATATCCTTTTGGTTGTGGTCATTAGAGTGTTTCTTCTTTGGTGGCCTCGTTGATCCACAAATGCTTTAGCGTTGTGGCAATGGAGGTGTTATCAGTGCGATCATGTGGTGCGATTTCCTCGCTCCATACAAGCGGGTCATGCTTTTTCATAATTATTGTCAGGGTGGATCGGTCGACACCTGATCGTATTGTGTGAAAGGCCGCGTCAAAAATTGCGGTCTTTGCGCCTTCTGTGTTTCCATCGTAAGCGTCTGCAATTGCTTGCAAAGAGTCTCTTAGCGCCTCTGGATCTGTGCGCATAAATTTTAAAAGGTTCGTGATACAGGTTACTGTGCCGTATGGACGCTCTGTTTTGGAAGAAAAGTTATTTACGGGTACGGTAAATCCGACATTCTCTAGCATTGTGTTCATATGAACCGCATCTTCGTTCCCCGCTCTCAGCATGGCATTGTAGCGTTGGAGAGGGTTTAAAGGAGTTCGATTAACATTGATCGCGTGAAAGACAGCGCTTTGCTCTTTTAGCGTCAGTTCTGGAACAACAGAGCATGGGGCGGTGTTGATCCCATCTATTTTGCGCAATGCCTCTACACGGTGCTGTCCGTCTAGAATGGAATAGGTTCCATCTCCATTGTCCGTGACAAGAACGATACCGAACATTGACCATTTGAAATGGTCTGCAATGTTCTGAATGTTTCTTCTTCCCGCCGCGCTAATTTTGCGCTGATACCTTTTATCGACAGATAGACATTCCAAGGGAAGTCTTGTTAGCTGTGGTTCTTGACCATAATCCAACTCAGCTTTTTGCATGATCTGCGCTCCGTTCCTTTTGTGTTTTCTGGTTAAAAATTCTTTCATGCGTGGTGAAGCGGGAATTGCAATTGTGACATTTTCGAAAGCGTTGCTTGACTGTTGCAGGGCTTCGCGTGGATAAAACTTTGCTTTGCGTGTGGTGGCAGTTTGGGCAGTGGATCATTAGCGATATACCCTTTCTATTATTGGTTGTTTCGGTAAACGTTTGCTTTTTGGCTCGAAGACGAACCAAGCGTGATCGTGTGTGGTGGACGACATGTCTTCGTTGATCAGGTCAAATCGTTTGCAGTTTGCCCGTTGAGCGCAATAAAGAATCTTGGTCAGGGGCGCATTGTCCCAAAAGTTTCTTCGAGATTTTGCGCCAAAAAAACTAGCCTTCTCAAAAACGCAAACCTTGTTTGCGCCCAATTCCAAGGCGCGATTGATGAACTCCACCGAAATTTTAAACGGTGGGTTCATGATACAATCCCAAGGCTGATTGTTTTTAGTCCAGAAATGCACCCAGTCTGCACTTGCGGAGTCAAGAAAATCGCCAAGGTGGAAATAATTCGTGCCGTGGTTGCACCAATTTGCAATATCGCCGATTTCGATATGTCTGTTTTTGCACGAATTGCGGATGGCTTTCGCAATCGCCCCCATG
This sequence comes from Haliclystus inabai, assembly GCA_025505365.1. Taxonomy (NCBI): domain Eukaryota; kingdom Metazoa; phylum Cnidaria; class Staurozoa; order Stauromedusae; family Haliclystidae; genus Haliclystus; species Haliclystus inabai. The sequence continues at coordinate 2,685 of JANVCG010056004.1, forward strand.
CCGTAGCATGGATCAAGCACGCGAATTTTGCGGCTGCGTTTCTGGGTGGTTAAGCATTGCGAGTATTCATGTTCGATCAAACGATGGATAGCCCATTGCGGGGTTTCGTAAGCGTTCAATTCCTCGCACAGTTCCTTGGTGGGCATGGGATAAGGTAGGGCTTTCTCTGCAAAAAGGGTGGGCTGGTGTTTCGCGCTCATTGTCGGTTTCGCGCTTCAAGGTTGGCGGTTTCGTGCGCTTGCAGCTTATCCAGTGCGTTGTCGGCCAGCCGCTTGCCCTGCACGATATAATGCTTCAAGATGTTATCGACCGAAGCCAATGTGTGACCGCTTACGCCTGATATCTCGATGGCGGTACATCCTGCCTCTGCCAGTTTGGTGATTGCAGTATCGCGCAAATCTGCAAAGGTTTTTTCGGTGATTCTGGGCATGACGATTGCCGCCTGTTGCCGCACCTTATGGAAACGGTGGCGGAAATTGTCCGCGCCGTAGCAGGTTTTGGTGTTCTCGTGCAAAACCATATTCGGTTGGGCGATGATCGCGCGGGTGCGCGCGGCCTCGAGGCGTGCTTGAAGCACATCAATCACGGGGATATCCACCTTCGCGCCTGTTTTGCTTTGCGTGATCGATAGGCGGCTGTCTTGATAGTCAAGCCAGCGCATGGCAATGATATCGCCTTGGCGTTGCGCGGTATAGACTGCCAGCATGACAGCATCGCCAATGCTGGGCATGAGCATCTGGTCTGCTGTCGTAACAAGGTGGGTGATCTCGTCATCTGACCAGCGCACAGTACGCGGTGCAACGCTTTGCACACGTTGCTTGGCAGCGGGGTTGGTGGTGACTAGGCCTTGATCGAGGGCATAGTTGAACAGGATGGACAGCACCCGCATGGCGTGGTTCGCGCCGCTATAGGATAGGCCGCGTGCATCGGCAATATCAATCTGGCTATCGTACCATGTTTGCACCATCTTGCGGGTGATCAGGTGGATGGCAATCTCGCCTGCCCAAGGGGATATGCGGGTGCGGTGATTTTGCAGATAATCGCGCTGGGTGATCGGCTGTAATTTGCGGAAATTGCGACCCGTGGTGTAGGCGGCGAACACCTGATCGATGGTGGCCTTGCCCACCCCAAGTTGTGCGCGGGGGGTGTTTTGGCGCGGGTCCTGCAATTGTATATATTCAGCATTAAGCTGTCGTGCCATGGCCTGTGCGGCGGCTGGGTCCTTCCCTAGCGCAATATTGCGCATACCTTGTGCGCGCATGGCCTTGTTGGGCTGCCAATAGAAGTTACCGTTTTTGTTCACTAGGTAGGGAATTTTCATGGGATTTTGCCTTTCACAACTTGAAGAATATTCAACCTTATGTCCGTTGCGCGGTTCGGGCGGTTGGACAGTTGCGCCCATTGTCCAGCGGCAGGTTGATGGCGCGTAGGGCAAGTTGTTCTTCCAGCGAATGGTGGCCTGTTGCCGCCCCCTGTTCGGGGAGTTCGCTGCGTTTCTTGCGCCATTCGCGCAAGGCCTCAGGGCACCAATGCCCCCGCCGCACAGGGCTGGGAAAGCCGAATTTTGTGCGCCATGCGCGCCAAGCATGGTGGAAGAATTGGACGGTCACGCCCTCGGCTGCGGCGACTTGCGCACTGGTGAGTAGAGGCTCAAGCGGCATGGTCTATAGCCCGTAGATTTCTTGGGCGAGCCGTGCAAGCTGTGCGGAATAGAGCGGGTAACTCGTGGCGCCAACCGTGATCCAGATGACGTTTTGGTCACAGAGATTGGTGCATATATGGCTTTTCGTCCCGATTGCCTGATGTGCGCCAACTGCTTTTGCCGCGGCATAATCGCAAAAGTTGGCTGGAAATTCATAAGCCTGTAGTCGCGCCGAAATTTCAGCGGTCAGATCAATTGAGGATAGGTTCACCTCGCCTGTGGTGAGGTCGTGAAGCTCGCTTTCAGCAAGTTTCTTAATCGATGTCGTCGTGTTGATTACACTCATGATATGTGTCCTTTTTGCGGGTGGAGATAAAACTATATTTTTTTGCTAACCAGCCAGAAGGCGGTGTAGATGAGGGAATCAAGCATGTTGCGTTTCCTTGGATGCGAGCTTGGCTTGCCACCATTTCACCACGTCTGACTTGCGCCAGCGATGCGGCCTTACAGGTGCAGGGAAGCCTTTATTGCGGCGGTTGTCTGTGCCGTGTAGGCTTTTGGCTGTAACCCCGATGAGGGCCGCCGCCTCGGACAGGCGCAAAAATTGTTCGGGTTGGGTCATGGTGATGTTTTCTCAAAATTGGTTTGCAATGAATTTTCTTGCTTCGATTAGCGTGGCGAAGGTTTTAATTTGTTCGCCAAGATATGACACGGTGTATTCGCGTGGATTTTCTTGAGAGAGATACCATTCGTCGTCATCAAGACGGTTTTTTGTGGCAACCGCATATGATGATCCGCTAGTGCCTTGTTTCGCAAAGCTTGTTGAATTGCGGTATACGGGTATGGTGCCTATTTTGATTTCTTTTGGAATGAAAGCCTTCATTGTTGTCTTATCCATTTCATGTCTAAACCCCGATGAGGGCCGCCGCCTCGGACAGGCGCAAAAATTGTTCGGGTTGGGTCATGGGAGTGAACTCGCATTAAAAATTTAAAAAGTAATAATAGCATAAAAAACACACAGTTTTTGTGTGTGTCAAGAGAAAATTGCGTTCAATGCAAAAAACTTGCAGAATGAAGGGCGAATCGATGGAGGGAATGGGGATGAATATCTTGTTGATGCTGTTATCGCGGGCGTTGGTGCGTTTGCCTTTTTTGGGCGGTGCATTAGGCGTGGCGTTTGCGTTGATTGGCGGTGGGTGGCGCGGGGCGATTGCCCATATGGCGGACATGTTTGCACCCACCAACATCATCAATTGGTGGGTTGCTGGTGTGACGATTGCGCTGGGCTTGCTGTTGGCAAACTGGCTAGGGAAGCGGGTGATTGCGGGGGCAGGTGGAGAATCGCGGGAATATCGGTGGCGGCATTTCGTGCGGCCTCAGTTCGGTTGGGCGGTATGGTATTTTTACATCATGATGCCGCTTGGACTTGCGGCGGGTATTGTATATCAGTGGATGATTGGTGGGTTTGCACAGGTTTGGGCGGTGTATTCAGGGGATATTATCTCGCTGGAGAATGTGCTGAATTATGTCATGTTTATAGGGTCGCTTGTGCCAGCCATTGCGTATTACGCATGGCGCGAAAAGGTGGAAGAGCGGTACAGGGATGTGGCGAATAACTAGGGATTTTCGCAATTTAACTCCATAGTCTGCTGATGAATTTGCGCATAATATTTGGCAAGTTGTTGGTTCACCCCATCAGGAATTGTTGATTTGCCCGAATACCATTTTTGAATAGTGCGCTGTGATACTGGCGCGCCGTCTGGGTTTTTGATGATGTTGCTTGCAGAATATTCGTCAAGCCCCAGCATATTCATTATTGCGACAAAAAATTGGTGATCAGTCATGTTAATGTTCGTCATGATGCGCCTCCTGTTCGTTTGGGGCGATGGTATCCATCGCCCCTTTGCTTTGTGTATTAGTTTTTAGGCGGCTTTTGTGCCGCCGAATAATGATAGTTGTTTTGCCGCAAGGATGGGATTCCAGCGTTGTTTAGGCTGTTCCTTAGTTTTGGGGTTTTCGGGAAGGTGTTGCAGCAAAAAATCAACCGCTTTTTGTGCGGCATTCGCGGCTTTCCAAAGGGCCTTGTCGTCGCCCTTTAGGAGCTCCAAGTACGCGCCCAGATAAGCCGCATGTTCATCGGTTTGGTCACGTTTTTTGTCAATCCCAAAATGCCCGCAAAGGAAGCTCGCACCAAGTTCCGCAACCAGTTCTTCAAAAGCGTATTCGCCGCGTCTGTTGCAGCGGCTAGGGTGTCTAGCCCAGTGGGTGATTTCGTGAAAAAGCGTTGAGAAATACCCCTCTTCGTTGAGAAACGAAGATTGGGGTGGCATGGTGATCGCGTCAATTTTTGGCGAATACATGGCTAAATTGCCAACATGGCGTAAGTCGATTTTCGCCGATTTTAGCAAGAGCTCTACCTGCCCAAGATTAAAGCGATTGCTGCGATGCTCTTCAGGCTTATAGCCTTGAATTTGTTGGGCGTTAAACACGGTTTTTGGTGTGAAAATAGTCTTTTTTTCGTTTTCGGAATTTTTGTCCACAACCTCGATAGGCGTGAGTATCGGAATGCCAGCCTCGCCTTTTTTAACGCTATGGCCTTGGGTGTTCCATTGTTTCAGACCCGCCCAAAGCTCGGACTCGTGGCCTTTGATTTTCGTCGCTGTCCATAGGCGGATGATATTATCGCCGCGATAGGTCTTGCCCGTTATCGGATTCATAATCGGGTTGATTGCGTTATCCCATGCAGGCGATAGCGCGGGCTTTTTGCCAGAAAGCTGGGCTTCTAGGCTCTCGATTACCGCATTATAGATTGCCTGATTGTAGGTTGTCAGTTTCATCGTGCGTCTCCTAACGTCTGTTATCGGCTTAGGCCGTGAATGTGTAGCCTTGTGGCTACGTTTATTAGGCTTGCACACTTATATTGCGCTGTCAATAGGTAAAATGATTTTTCTTTTGCAAATAAAACAATGCTTTAACGATTTTCGTCAAAAAACATCGCGCATACGCATGATGCGGATGACCTTGCCGATATCGTAAGTTTCTGCATTGGCCTTTTGCGTATCAAAGCGATCATTATCTGGCACAAGGTAGCTGATCCCTGCGTCCTTTTGCAAGCGTTTGATGGTGGTTTCGTCTTGGAAAACGAACAGGCCAATATCGTTATTCCCCACCTGCTGATCGGGATCGATGATCACATAGTCGCCGTGCTGAATCTGTGGTGCCATGCTTTCGCCATCCACTCGCAAATAAAAAGCGTTCGGGCTGCCAGATATACCCACGGCGGGCAGGGTTTCACCCTCCCAATTCGGCACGATGGTGCGCCAATTGCCTGCCTGTGTCGTGCCCAGCAGTGGCAACATGCGCGCGGTGGGTGTGGTCGTGTCTTCGTTTAGGATATCGTTGATCGTCACGCCGTAATGGTTTGCAAGAATTTTTGCTCGCTTGAGACTGACTGGTAGTCGTCCGCATTCCAAAGAATTGTAAAAACCTTCAGTTATACCGATATTTTTTGCAACTTGACGCTGTGTAAGGCCAGCTTTTTTTCTAAGTCTTTCAAGGCTTTTGTGTGAATTTGTCATGCCTTTTGAATAGCTAGTAATATTAGCTATTGACAATAACACTTTTGATGGTTCATTTTTATGACAGTTTTTTTGTTTACAAAATTGATTCATCATGACTCTTTCTGAATATATTCTTCACCATGGGCTGACCAACAGCGCGTTCGCGCAACGGTTGGGCGTGAACGTCAGTACTGTTTCGCGCTGGCTGGACGGCGATACGCTGCCCAGTCACGAGATGTTGCTTGCCGTGGCCTTCACGACTGAATTTGCTGTCATGCCCCATGACTGGTTTCCCTACCTCTACGCTATGGCGGCGGGTTGTGAAAAGGAATTGGAAGGTGGGCGTGCGCGTCCAGATGCGGCATGACGGCAGGGATATACTCATTTCGCCGCCGTGTGTACGGCGGGCTAAAGACCGCCACGGCGGATTTGATCGAGCGGTGCAGTGGCTTGCGCGCGGCAGGCGATGCCTGCCGCCTTGGGAAAAGCAGCCTGGCGAATTTTGCGTCCGAATCGGAGGAACACGAAGCCGCCTATATGCCGATTGATGTTGTTTTACAGCTCGAGACAAAGGCGGGCTGGCCCGTGATCACTGAGATTCTCGCGGCCCTGCAAGGCCATGTCCTCGTTCCCCTACCCTCGCCGGAGGAAGCTAAGTCCGTCCTCGCGCACGTTGGTGAGGTCGCTGCAGGCTCGGGCAAAATTATGCAGAAAGCTGCCAGCGCATTAAGCGATGGCACTATTTCTCGCGCTGAGAGCGCGGACATTGTGGAGAGCATCGATCAGACGATTAAAACGCTCGTCACCCTTCGCGAAGGGCTAACCGAATGAAAACGCCTCTTTTTTTTGTGCCACCCCGACCCTTTGGCTTCAAGCACGAGTCGTCTTGCGCGGTGGGTTGGCGGGTGTGGGTGTCAACGCTGTCAACGCCGCGTCAACGCCTCTTGTTGACGCATAAGGCACTGAATTTAATCAACAAAATAGGTTTGTCAACGCTGTCAACGCCAAAGCAAAACTTACACATGAGCGGGCGCGTGTGTGCGCATAGATACATACCTGTTGACACCGTTGACAGTGTAGACACATTAAAATCTTTCATGAAAATCATGGTTTTATACGTCAACAAGGGTGTCAACGCCCTGTTTGGTGGCCTGTTGACAATAAACTATGCAGGTTTATTCGATGGCAGATAATTATGGACATACAGCAGCGATGAAGGTGCTGGAGCAGCAGGGCGAGATTGGCAAGCCGTTGCAGGCTTCGCTTGACCTTGGGTCTGACGATCAGCCATGCGAAAGCACAGATCAGGCAGGATCGCCCAAGAAGCGTGGGCGGCCTCAAGGTGCGCGCAACAGGAGAACCGCCGATGTGGTTGCTGAAGTGCAGGCGCGGTTTACTGATCCGATTGTGCAATTGATGCAGATCGGTAGTTGGACGTGGGATGAAGCGCGGGTTTGTGGAGTCAAGAAGGCGGATTACGTGAAGACTCGCATATCTGCTCTGACTGCCGCTTTGCCCTATATTCACGCACGCAAGGTCGAGGCCAAGATTGAGTCACAGGGCGATTTTAAAATCGTGCTGGGCGATTTTCAAGGCGCGCTTGAGGACGATCAACCGCGCATTGTAGATGTTATAGATATCAATGACTTAGACAATAGTATAGGTCAAGTGTTGGAAGGCCAGCAGTTGGAAGCCTCGGCAAAAAATCAAGCAGATCAACCAGATACAGGCGAGGAATCCGATGATTGATTATCCGTTGCTCGTGCGGGCCGCCGCCAAAAAAAGTCACCCACCCGCCCCCAAAAATTTCAGGGGGGGGGGGCATTTCAGCCACGACAGTACGTTGGGGGCAGTCACTCGAAATTTTTGGATATTTTGAAAATGCACACCCATGAGATCGAAAATCGTTTGCGCGCGTCCATGCTTTCTGTTTGCAGATCGTTGGGTTTGCAGGGTCGGCAGGATGGAGATGAACTGGTGGCGTTAAATCCCACCCGCCACGACAAGGGGTTAGGGTCGTTCCGCATTGCGCTGTCGGGGGCAAAGGTTGGGGTGTGGCGTGATTTTGCCTCAGACGATGGCGGTGCGGGGCCAATGAGCCTTGTTCACTATATTCTGGGCCACAACGGAGACTGGAAACGTACATACGCTTGGGCAAACAATTTCCTTGGGTGTGATACCCGCGCGCAGTCGGAAAATTACAAGACCTATGAAGGGGGTCGGGGGAGGAAGTCCTCATCTTCGGGGGATAAGAAGGCCAAAGCAGAGGCCATGTGGATTGATGGCCAGCCCAGCATTAAGGGCACGCTTGCAGAGGACTATTTGGCAGGGCGGGGGCTGGATTTGCACCTGTTGGGGCGGCAGCCTAGCATTCTGCGTTTCACGGAGAAATGTTGGTCGAAAGATTTGTGGCGGTATCACCCCGCATTGTTGGCAGCATACCATGATTGTGGGGGTGCATTTGCAGGGGTGCATCGGATTTATCTGCCAGACGAAAATGGTGAAGTGCCGCAAAAGCGCAAGGCCGCCTTGGGATCGTACCGTGGAGCCTATGCGCGGGTTTGGCGCGGAATGATCAATGGGTGTTTGCAACCTGCTTTCGCCAAGGCGGATTGGCAAACGGATACGGTGTACGTGACTGAAGGGATTGAAGATGCCTTGGCGGTGGCGATGCTTGATCCCCACTTGCGAGTGGTTTCCGCTATCGGGGTGACGAATTTTCAGAATTTACGATTTGCGGACTGCATCAAAAATGTGGTGCTGGTCGCCGATAATGACGCAGAGGATAGTGCGGCGGAAAAGTCGTTGTATGCAGGGGGGCGTGCATTGCAGGCAAAGGGCTATGCAGTGAGTATTTCGCGTTCGCCGGTTGGGAAAGATTTTGCCGATGCCATGAAGGCCAAAATGGAAGAGGGCGCGGCATGAGCGATAATATGACCCCACAGGATGCGTTAAACGCCCCCCAGCCGCTACAGGTGATTGATGGTGGGCAGGGTGATGAGAAGCAGATTCCACCAATGCCAACAATCCCCGATAGCTTGCCTGAGGATTGCCCTGTTGTGCCGTTGGGGCAAGACCCTTCTGGCGGGGCGTTTTATTACAAAACAGGGTCAAATCTTGTCATGAGATTGAAAATTGGAGATCACGGGCTGCTTAATTTAGTGGGCTTGTTTGCCCCGCACAGCCAATGGTTGTTTGATAACTACCCTGTGTGGACAAAAGACAAGAAAGGCGATTGGACGAAAAAGCCCAACACTTTTAAGCGAGAGTTGATTGCGCCGATTTTGATGGATACGGCCGCACAGGCAGGCGTATGGGATGCGGACGAGAAGGTGCGCGGTGCGGGTTGTTGGGTAGATATCGATGGTGGTCTGGTGGTCAATCGTGGGACCGATATTACCGTTTATCCGCTTACTGGCGTGCCGCAAAAGCACAAGCCTGGCATGATCGGTAAGCATTTTTATGCGGCCTACACCAATTTGGGCGCGGTCAGTAATAAAAATTGCGCGGCAGCGGGTGGTGAGCTGCTGCAGATTCTGGAAAAATGGTCGTGGACTTATCCCGATATTGACGCGCGGCTTTTATTGGGCTGGATTGGCGGGGCAATGATCGGTGGTGCGTTACCTTGGCGACCAATGATGTGGATTACGGGTTCGTCAGGATCGGGCAAGTCTACGCTACAAGGCGCGATTAAGAAAATTTTTGGCGGCAGTATTCATTCCTTGACCGATGCCACGGCGGCGGGGATACGCCAGCAGTTGGGCAATACCACCTTGCCTATTGCGCTCGATGAGCAGGAAAACAAGGGTGATAATCGCAAGGCGAATGCTATTGTCGAGCAGATGCGCTTGGCCTCTTCAGGGGGGACGATGTCGCGCGGTGGGCAAGACCACAAGGCGCATACCTTCACTGCCAGATCGTCATATTTGGCTTCCAGTATCCGCAAGCCGCCTTTGCAGCAACAGGATAACAATCGGATCACAGCCTTAAGTTTGAAGCCTGTGAAGCACGCAGGGGAAATTGATCTGCCGTCCGAGCGTGAACTGCACGATTTGGGCTTGCGCCTGTTGGGTCGTATGGTTGAGGTCTGGCCTAAGTTTGAACGTATCCGCAAAGGCTGGTGGGATTTAATTCGCGATCAGAACGCGGAAAATCGGATCAGTGATCAGTTGGGTACGCTGCTGGCCTTGTCAGATGCTTTGTTGAAAAGCGACGAGGCACTTGCCTACCCGCCACATTCGGACGAATTGCCCGAAGAACTTATGTCGATGATCGAGGAAGAGAAAAGCCATGCCGTACCAGATTGGGAAGGTTGGTTGCAATTTTTGTTAAGCTCGAGAATTCAGCCTTCGGGTGCATCGATGGCAACACCAACAATCGGCGAGATGTTAGCGGATGTTTTGGAGGGTAAAGATGATGAGAATAACGGTGGTTATGGCAATGATGGGGGCGGCACAAATGCGCGAAAGAGAAATCTTGCCCGCGCAGGGATGAAGATCACCAAGAACAGGGATATTGGCAGTCAATATTTAGTGGTCGCCAATGTGAACCCCGCTTTATTGGCGATCCATGCTGATACCCATTGGTGTGGCGAGGTGGGTGGTGTGACGGCAGGCTGGGTACAGGCCGCGCGTACCGCGCCTGACCATGTAGTTTTGCAATTAGAGCGTTTCCTTGGGGTACGCAGCAGGGCGACAGGCATTCCGCTGCAATTGGTGCGTGATGTCATGGGGCTAGGAGAGGAAGAATGAGTGGTATACGTCACTTTGCACCGCCTGGTCCTGTATCCCAAGCCTTTTTAGATTTTTGGGACGCGATGGCTATTGCGATCAATGGCCCTGTGGGTAGTGGGAAGACCACCACGCTTTACCAAAAGGCATTACGCGCCGCACAGTTCCAACCACCGTCTAAGATTGATGGTCGTGCGCGGTGCAAGATTTTGGTGGTGCGGGATACTTACCCAAACATGGAAAGCACGATCAACTCGTGGCATAACCTCGTACCAGCAGATGCGGGGGAAAAGACAGGGTCTTTCCCGCCAAAGCATAAATTCACGGTGATGATGGAACGCGGTGGGCATGAATATCCGCTGGATATTTATGTGAAGTTTCGCGCGATTGGCGATGGCACGGCAGAGGATGCGTTGAAGGGTGAGGAATGTACGTTTTCCATTGTGAATGAAGCAGATCAAGTGCCGAAAGATACCATACCGTATCTGTTGGGGCGCGGTGGCAGGTATCCATCGTTGGCGCATGGCGAGAGCTTCTTTACGGGGGTGTTGTGTGACTTTAACGCGCCAAACCACACAAATTGGACATACAACGATTTTTACTTAGATCGCCCTGATGGGTATGCCTTTTATCGTTTGCCTGGTGGCTTGAGCGAGGGGGCAGAAAACTTGCAGAATTTGCCCGGTGGCAGAGGATTTTATGAGCGGCAAGCGGCGAATCCCGATAAATTTTATGTACGCAGGATGGTGCATAATGAACCTGGGTACAGTCGTGTCGGTGAACCCGTTTTCCCTGAATTTAGCAGTGATCTTCATGTGCAGGACGCGCTGGAAGTTTTGCCAGATCAGCCGTTGTATCTGGGCATGGATCAGGGGAATAACCCTGGTGTTGTGTTCATGCAACCTGATGCTTTCGGGCAGGTGAGAGTGCTTGACGAAATCCATAAGCAGGGCTGTTTTGGCACTGAACTTGGTGGGTTGATTTATCAAAAGCTGATCGGGCGTTTTCGTGGTCTGCAGATAGCGATGGCCTGTGTTGACCCTTCGGGCTTTTCAAAAAGCAATGACACGACATGGGCGAAAATTATTGAGGCCGAGACCCAACTGCGTTTGACCCCCGCACCCACCAATGCGATTGCCCCGCGATTGGATTGTGTGCGTAACCTGCTGGTGAAGCGTGGCGAGGGCGGGCGGGCAATGCTGATAATAGATCGTGATCATTGTCCGAGCCTCTGTGCGGCGATGGTGGGTGGCTATCAGTATAAATCGGCGGGTGGTGATGTGGCAGATGTGCCGCTGAAAAATAAGATGGCAGATATCGCCGATGCGTTTCAATATGGTGTGTTGGGCTGTGGGGGGTATGACAATCTTGCCCACCGACAAAAAGCCACCCCATCGCGGGTGGTGCGTCCGAAGCCAAGGGGAAGGGTGACGCGATGATCATTCCCCATATCCTGTTAGATAAATTTGATGTGGTCTTCGTTGATCTTGCGCCAACACATCGGGTTGGTCTTGCCGCAATTGTCGATAAGGTTTTGCGATGTTGTTTGGCGCGCGGGTTTAAACATGTTTTCGCCGTGACAGCGGAAGGTGATCCGTTGGTGTTCGAGCCTTCATTGCACGGATTAAACCTTGCCTATGTGGACGAAGATATCCGTCAAGGCTGGCGCATGAACACAGTGGCGGTTCGAGTGGTGCGGGATGTGGCGGTGGTGCGGGAAAAAAGGTTTAACGTGCCGTGGAATTACGGTTGTGTTTCGGCGGTAAAGCATCTGTTGGGCATTCGTGCTTGGTGGGTGATTACCCCGTATGGTTTGTATCAATATTTGACGAAGGAGAGATAGATGACAGGTGCGTTATTTGGTGGCGGCGATAAGTCTGGGGCTTTGGAAGCTGCCAACAGAAGAGCTGCTGAGGCAGAGGCCGAGCGCAAAAAATTGCAGAAACGGCAAGAGGGTTCGCAGAATAACCAAGGTGGCGGGGCGGTGAAGGCGAACAGTCTATTTGCTTTACAGAAGAAAAATTCTGGCAACAAAAAGCCAACATCGGGTGGATGAGATGAAAGACGTTAAACAGATTATTGCCATTGCCGAGGCCTGTATCGCGGATAATCAGCGTGGGTGGTCGTTGCTATCAGAAGCCTATGACTACTTTGAGCCGATGCGCGGTTGGGGTGGTGACATGAAGCTGGGTGCGGATAGGCAGAGCGATATCTTCACCACGGCGGGGATTGATGCTTTGCGGATGCGCACGAACTTGACCTTTCGCCGATTGTTCCCCGTCTCGAGCAGAGAACCGTGGTTTGAATTGCAGTTTCGCCCTGTAGAGGGGCAGGTGATTGCGGATATTGAAGGTTTTGAGCGGCAGCGTCAGGCGGCGGAAAAGAAGGTGCATGAGGCTTTGCAGCTATCGAATTTTTCGGTTGAGATTTTACCTTCCCTGCGCGATGCCCTATTGTGCATGGGGGTGATCTGGGCAAAGGTGGGAACGAAGGATAATCCGTTGCAATTCCAATCGGGGCAACCGTGGTCCGTATCGGTTGAGGAAAACGGTCAAGGTTCGTTGGATAACTTTTATATGTCGCATAATCTGACGGCGCAAGAGGCTGTTGCGCGGTGGCCTGAGGGCAAATTTGATGGGTTGGATGGTTTTGAGAAAAGCCGATCCAGCAAGAGCCGCCGCAAAAGATTTGGTTTCATCGAATGTATTATGCCGATTGAGCAGAGTGATGAAAGCGCGAACAAAAAGTTCAAATATGAGTGGGTTGTTATCGCCAAAAAAACTGAAAAAATAGTTTTTTACGCAAAATTAAACGGCAAGCCATTGATCGCGTTCCGTGAAGATAAATGTTCGGGTGAAACTATCGGGCGGGGGCTGGCTTTGGAGGCGTTGCCTGCGTTGCGGGTTGCCAATACCGCGCGGGGTGATGTTCTTGGCGGTTTGCGCTTGCGGGTTATGGGGCTGTTTCAAAGCGATGACGATATTCAAGGTATCGATGGCGGGTTTGTTGGCGGTGAAGTCGTTCAAATACCGCGCGGTTCTAGCGGTATAACGGCGGTGAATTTGCCGCAAATGGGCGCGGTAGATAGCCAGATACTTTCGGAGCTGGAAGGGCAAATTCGCCACAGTGTTAAAGGGCCGTCTTTGCCCGATGAGGCACAGGGGGCGCGGTCTGATTTGGATTTGCATCTGCGAAAGTCCGAATCCGATGCTGCAAGCCTACCAATGAGTTTGCGATTATTGAAAGAATTGGTTGTGCCACTGGTGGAGCGGTGTGTGGAGATTTTGTCCTCGCCAGAGATGGCTGGGTCGCCCTATCATATTGCGTTGCCAGAGGGTGTTCATGTGGTGGCGCAATCGCCATTCGTTCGAGCGCAGGAGCGGCTTGACGCGCTGTCAACGATGGAATCCTTGCAGGTGGCGATGCAAATTGACCCGCAGGGTATTGCGCGGCGCGTAAAAGTGGACGCGGTGACGGATGATTTCTTGCGCAAAAGTGGCTTTTCGGAAGAGCATTTCCGCACAGAAGACGAGCTTGCTGAGTATGACGAAAAACAACAACAGACTGCGTTGGCGCAGGTGGCAGCATCGGGAGTGACCAATGGCGCAGGATAGGACAGTGGATGAATTGTCTGCCCTGCTTTGGCAAATTGGGCAGACTGAACAGGGGCGGCGGTTAGCGGGGCTTCTGATTGAAGATATTATGGATCGCCGTGTAGCACTAGACAGTGGGCTTGAAAGTCGTGCGGTCTGGCTGGCGGGGCGTAATGAGGCAATTTGTGAAATCGTCAAAAAACTGAAAGGAAAGAATAATGGGCGGTGAAGGAAATCATCAAAGTATCGAAAATGAGGACGTACAGGATCAGCAGGGCAATTCAACCCCGCTATCGGATGACGTGGCAGACAAAACGCCTGCGGGTGATGATGTGGGGAAAGGTGCAGCAGATGGCGAAGATAAGCCTGATGGCTTGGTGGCGGTGCAGCATGGTGAAACCGAATTGCGGGTAGACCCAAAATTTGTCAAGGCTGGAAAGTTAAACCTGCCAGCTTTGCTGAAAAGTCAGCAAGATTTGCGAAAGAAGCTGGGCAGTAAAAGCGGTGATGTGCCTGAGGAATATACCGTGCCAGAAGGCTTGAGCATTGACGTGGAATCCCCGTTGTTTAAGGGGGTAGCTGATGCCGCGAAAGCGGCGGGTGTTTCTCAGGAGCAGTTTGCGCAATTGGTGCAGGGCTATGCCGTGACGGCAGACCCGAAAGTGCAATTGGAGCAGCTTCAAAAGCATTTCGGCGGTAATTTTGAGAAAACAATGGCGGAAACTGAAATCTATTGGTTGGGAGTGGTTCAAGCCGAGGGGGCTTCACCTGAGGTTGCGCAGGTGTATGACAGTCTCCAACGGACGGCGGAAGGGGTGATTTTCTTGAATGAAATGATGAAGCGATCACGCGAACCCAGCTTCCCCGATGCCCCGCGTGATAGTGGGCAGGCGATGGGTACGGTGACTTTTCAAGACATTGTGGATGCAAAGGTTGCGTATAAGATCAATCCATCAGAGGAGGCAAAAGCACGTATCATACGCATGGTTAAAGCGCATGATGCACAACAGAAAAAACGTGCTTGACTGTGAACAAAAAGCGTGTATATATCATAATAGCTTTTTTACATTTTTCTATGTAAATGGCTTGAAATTTAGAGAGTGCCCTATCCGCTTTGCTGGACCGCTCGCGAATTTTTAATATCGTAATAAACATTTTTATTGCGTTTTTATCAATTTGCGGCGGTCTTTTTTTTGGTCGCCGCGTATGAGGAGATCGTTATGTCGGAAGGCAACCTACTGCCGTGGATGGGCACGGATTTTTCTACAGATATTTTAGCAGACTACCAAACTGAAGGCGGCGTGATTAGGAATCTGGTGCGCACCCGCGATTTTTCTGGTGCGGCAAAGCACGAGTTTAAGTTGCGCGGTGCATCAAAGGCCGTTCGTCGGGCGATTGGCAGTGCAGTGCCTGTGTCCAATGTGACCAAGACGGCAGTGGCGGTGTCGATGGAAGAGGATGCCGTTGGCGAGACGTTCGATGAAACAGAACTGTTGGGTCAGAATGTTGATGGCAAACAGGTTGCCCTTGATGGTGCGAAAATGGCGATTGCCCGTGCGGCAGATCATCGGATTTATACCGCTATTCGCGCTAATGGAAATGTGAGTGTGCAGGGCGGGGCTAGTGGTGCAAGGCTAACATTTGATTCCGCTTTGGCGGCCTATGGTGTGTTGCTTAAAAACAAGATTAAGAGCAATCTGTGTGCAGTTGTTGGCCCGATGGCTTGGTTGCAGCTCATGCAGGTCAAGGAGTTCACCAGTGCTGATTACGTTGGTGCAAACGGCGTACCGTTGCCTGAGATGAAGATGGGGCACTGGATGGGCTTTGATTGGATTCTTGATCCTGAACTAATGCCAGAGACTGGTACCGTTGAAGACGGCTTCATTTTTGAAAAAAGCCAAGCCCTTGGTTACGGCTTTACCAAGTCTGTGACTGCAAAGTGGAGTTGGGAAAACAAAGATAATGGCTGGTTCTTGAACACCAACATTGTCCATGGTGCGGTTGTCATCAACCCAAAGGGCGTGGTGCGGATGAAGACTGCGTTCTAATTTTTCTTTCACTCACTACTATTCATGATCGAGGAGACGGTAGATGGCTTTCGAGTTTAACAAATTGCATCAGGTGGCGCATGTTCCCTGTTCTTTTCAGAACTGGCAATATGTGACCACAAGCAATGCAAAGGCAACGGTAGATAATGCAAATTATTTTGTGAACCCCGCTTTGGCGGTTGGTGATCACATTGTGGCGAATTGCAGCGATGGCACGATTGCCTTGCGGGTGACGGCGATGTCGGATGCGGGTGCGGCCACCACTGCCGTGCTTTGGCAATCTGCTGCCTAGACTGGTGGACGAGTCGTGGCACAACAGATATTGGGAGTCGAAACAAGGGTGGTTCACGCACGGGGTGGTGCTGGAAACACCTATCCGTTTGGCTTCACTGTCTGGAGTATCGCACAGGTAAAGGTTGCGGTGGCGGGAGTAACGCTCGCCACCAATGCCTATAGTGTCACCCTTACGGCCTCTGGCGGCACGGTGACGCTTTCTATCCCAGCCACCAGCGATCAGACGGTGGTTATCTGGTCGGAAACGCCTCTAACACGGATATCTGCACCAGCAGACGGCGATACCTTCACAGCGGCGGTGGTCAATATTCCGCTAAATTACCAATTGGCTATACTGCAAGAGATGGATGTGCGTTTATCGCGCGCGGTGTCCATGCCTATTGACAGCCTTACCCCACCACCAAATTTCCCCGCCCCCGATGCAGGTAAGGTGATTGAGTGGGATTCTAGCGGCGGTCTGGCAAATAGCACTGTTTCCGTTTCGGC
>JANVCG010056115.1:2266-19033 GCA_025505365.1 Haliclystus inabai
ATAAGGCATCGGCCTTTCCTTATTGATGGTGTGTGAAATTAAATTTCGAGAATGTTCGAAGATGAATGCCTCAGTGACTCTCACGTAGCCAGAACAAATATCCGTCGTTGAAAAAAGTACTCCAGTTACTAGACAAATTTGTTGCTCAAACGTGAACACTACTATAAAAATTTTATAATGTTTTGGTTCCCAGACAAAAAAATCTGTAGCATATGACAGACTCTGAGTGAAACACATTTTGCACGCTGTTAATGGTTTCGTTTGAAGGGATATTGTTTATTTACAAATTAAGCAAGTATAAGGACTTTATGATGAAGCATCTTTCTATTGGATATCACCATGGAAATAGCAAATACCAGGTTTTAAAAAGCGCGGGAAAATAAGCTTGATTGTTCGTTCTGACCCGCACGAAGATTCCAAAAAACTTTGTTGTGAACGAAGCTGTTTGGTACAAAGTTTTGTTGAGGGGTTCCCAAAGTGGGATGCGCAATCGAACTGCAGTTTCGGCCTCGTCTTCGTATCGAAATCTAAACCTCCCTAATAACTTATCAAGTAAGATTGATATATTTCTCGAAAAGGTCATTTCAATTTTACACGTAAAATGGACTATTTTTCTGCAAATTCAATGTTTTAAGCCTATGGCCATATCAATAACGTATGGAGGATTTTAGATGATTATAAAATGACTGATACCTTCGCTTCTTTTCTTTGCGGGTATGAAAAATGAACATCTTTGAATTCTATGTTCCCTTCAATAGGAGACTTGACTCCATCTTTAGAAAAAACGTCATTTTTTGGTACCTAAAATGAAAAATTAAATAATTGATATTCTCTTACATTGATTATGTACAATTATTATATTATTTAATTGACAGTCCCTTGTTGAATGAAATGTCTCAATTGTTACCAAATTAATATAATTAAGTTTAATAATCAAAACTTCACTTGTTGAGTATATCATACAATTTTATCTTGCCGTGGTCCAGTGTGCAAGTTATGTACTCACCTTGTTTACAACTTCTAGAAGACACGACAATAGTGCTCTGGCAGTACCGAATGACTCCATGTACGGTCCAACTTGCCCAACATGATTTGCACCAATTGCGATACAGAAGAAAACCTGGTAGAGTTAAAACATCACGTGCGAACAAATATCATGCAATAGGTTTTGACAGGGGTTTTTATTGTATTGATGAGCATTATTCCAATTTTGTAACTATAGTTTTAAATCCAAAAGTAATCTATAACTTATATTATTTTCAAAGTAGCAGAATGCTATTACAATACCGAGATAGATTTTGAGATAAAAAATATTGTCCACTTTTTCTTACCAGAAGCACATCCCCTCCTTCGATCTCACCATCAATGACTAGTCTTGAGCCATACCTTGAAGGAATTAAAATATGAGATTTCGATGACTTCACACATTCAAACACACCAGAATTACACAAGAGTTTAATTGTAGCATACAGGAGAATTTGCTTGCATGTTTTATTATTTCTGGGCAGCTTTTTTAAGATTTACATGAGTGTATTTTCTTTTAATCAATTAAATATTAATTTAAATTTTACAGTTCATTCTGTCCATCAAATAACAACTAAAAAACCCAGCGACAAAACATAGACGTTTTCAAAAATCAGTGGAAAGATGGAGGCTAAATTTGTCAGATCAATGAAATCCCTCCATTGTTAATTTGGACACGAAAATCGATCCTTACGTTCACCTTCCAGTGTTAATTATAGCCAAAGATTTCACATCTACCACTACCTTGTTTACCTCTCCTTTGTTTTAAATTATGTCGGTAGCCTAGTATATTATTTTGTTGGAGACTTTTTCTGTCAAATGCATCATAACGTATTCGTCTTAATTTTGACATCGAATCTAACTAAGTGTCTCTCCTGTTAGCAATAAAATGATATTATCGGTGATTGATATATTGAAAGACAAAAATTTATTTACCAGAATGATAAAGCATACGTCAAAAATATTGAAAGCCTAAAGATTCCCAAGCATATTCCATAGCCTGCACCTTTCATTATACCAGCTCTCTCAGCCTCAACCAGATGCGTTTCATATCTGATATGAATAAGAAACATATTAATGAGTATCGGTGATCTTGAACACAACAAAAAATGACGAAGAAATTGTTCCATACCTTTTTAGCTCATTCTCTTCTGCTCCAAACGCTATAATTGTTTTCATTGCACCAAGAACTTCTTCTGCTATAGCTCCACTTTTGGCATATGCTTCTTGCTCTTTGATCGACCAATTGGCTAAAAACTGAGGTATTGTAGAGGTGGGAATATTGTAACAGAAAGAATATTCAAGAAAATTGAGCGCAAAGATTTTCCAGATTTGAAAATTATGGTCCAAACAGAAAAACACAAAAATGGTATGAAATATCTAAATGATAAGATGAAATTGAAACTCCTTAGTGTTATGCCTTTAAAGCAGTCAATGATGCGAATGAGTGGAAAGTGATTGTAAGACAAGCAAAGCGGTCTGACAAAAGTGAAGTTTATTAGATAGGAATGGATGCTGACATGTGGCTGCTAAATGGCATTTTCGATAAGAAATTCAAGATTAATCCAATGAGTCGGAGCAAGAGAAATAGATAATAATATTAACTGTTTTACCTTTCCTTTGAATGCACCAGCTATAATGATTGTAGGTGTCGCAGCTAAAACAACCAGAGCCATCTTCCAACTAAAGTAAAATGCAAATACTAAACCACTTGAGAACCGGCAGACAAGCTCAAATATCAAACCAAATTTCTCTCCCATACCATCTTTGAGAACAAGAAAAGTACTAAAAAAAATTGGTGAAAAATTTTATTATGGTACACATACCCTGCTAATCGCCATATAGCACACACAAATTTTTCCAGAAATTTATGTTTACCTTGTTAGATTGTTAGTTGCTTCCCCACCATCATTTTGATCTTGCCACTCGCCATCTTGCCTCAAAATTGCTTTGAAATATTCTCTTCTCCAACGGTCACTTTGTCTTGTACCAAAAAGATTCCAAGAATAGTTTGTGATAAACGCACTCAAAAAAGTTAATGCCACGACAATTAATGCGTAATATGTCACAGTTGATATTTCTTCTTCAACGTCAATTTCAGCTTCTTGCAGTGGTATGTTGAGTCGTTTTTTCTCTAGCTGTTGCGCATGTTTTGTGAAATCATCAATAATTCTACCGATTAACACGATTGTACCAGGAAGGGAAGCACCATGCAGTAAGGATGTTAGCAATCCAGATATGATTAGAAGATAATCGAAGAACGAAGCAAATCGAAGCTGCATGAAAGAGACTACAGAGCATCAAAATAAGCTTTTATATAGATCGATGACGCAGCGTTCATAGATTTATGCAAAATTTTGTAATCAAAAACACTGAATATAATTCATACATTTTTTTGCAGAGGCATTACTTCAAATCAAAGTAAAAAAAAATTGAAACCACGCCTATTACTCTTTATGTCCGCTACGATAGAAAAAAACTTTCATAAACCGAGTAATCAGAATTACGCCTGTGAAGATAAGACCCTGAATGATTGTACACATCATTGAAGCATTTCAATATTAATTCTAGACAGCCATGACAGACATCCAAAAATGATTAACAAAAATGATTGAGATCGACTTACCATAGACCTGAACGAGGCTCTTTTGATAACTTTCTTTTCAACCTCATCTACATCTTTCTTATCGTTTTTAGTAGATACTTTGTCGTGAGATCTGAATGATATATATATATAGATCACATGGATGTTTTTCATTTTTGTTTTTGTTTTTTGTTGGTGATACACAGTATCTTATTGAGTGATAGCCACTTATCACAAAAGTAAATCTCATCCCACTTGTGGTTAGAGATTGAAAATGATTAATTATGAAATGTATGTAATTTGAAGCAGAGACATTTATTCAAAATGATTGGGCCCTCTTGGATGTGCCTCTCAACCAATCACCAGGAAAGATTCCATAAGATATTCCATAGGAGATTGGGTCTCAAATGTGTTCGAATTATACAATGTTCCAAACCTACCAAATAGATTGCCTCTGTTTTTAAGACTGCTAATATGAGTAACAATGTTGTCAAACTGTTTTGGAAAATTCTTGAATCTATTCTTGTTTGATGGAGGGTCTTTCAGCCTATCTTTTGGCAGCTTGTGATGGTGATGGCATGCTTAAATCTCAGAAATTATCCAGCGTTTTTCTAGCTTATTACAAAGTATAAATCCTGATTACCAGAACTATTGCTAAATGAATTTATAGAAAATTTTTCCCTTCCCATATTTGCAAAAATATTAGAGCATCATTTGAAGAAAATGACTTCACGTACGACACGCATTCATAGGGACTGTAACAATAGAGGAAAAACGTGAATCTTTTACCCGGATCTTGTAGCAGGCTTGATATTGTTTTATGGGGAATAACCAACAAAACGACATTATATTCAACAAAATTTAATCCAGCAAAACGACACCATATATATACATACATTATTCATCTTTGACTGTAGGACTAGAAAGAAGTCACTGATGAATTTTTCACATGCAAGGTTTCATATGCCAGAAGTTTCTGCATTTATCCTTGCCAAATCTTCAAAATTCGTTTTACAATTACGTCACCGAAGAGTGAATTAATACCGTTGTGTGCGGGCAATGATATATAACAAGCAATTCATTTCATTGTCTATTATACTTTTTGTTTTATATTGACCATATAACATTTGTGTTTCGTTATTGAAGCAGTAATAAATATTTCTAGACTGCAACATTCGATGTGAATCGTCGTAAATAACAATTTCAATTAATCTATATCAACGTAAAATATATCAATTGGATCTCATTCATTTTCAGATAAACACATTATTAGAACTGTACTGTCTTCCATACATCTTCATTGATAAATCTATGTATGCATGTGATAGAAGGAGAGGAAATAGCCAGGTTGTACAGGCTCAAATTCACCATCATGAAATTCGTAGAATTGAATTCATAAAATGAGGGTGTATTTCAAATAAATGCAATAAAAATAATTAATTATTCATACTTTTGAATGATAGACTATCAGTTGATTTTCAAGTCGTACAAATTGCTTCGTTTAATCCCAGTGGTTTAGACCCGACCCACTAACACACCATGTTATAAAATACTTACATTTCTACCGTGATTTCTTCATCCACATCTTTTTTCTTTTCTTTGCCATCCATTTATTGATAAAAAATAATATAATGTAATCGATTTGGATTATTTCATCTGGAAAGAAACGAACAAATTAAACCTGATGTACGCATTTCCATGTAATAGCAGTACTTGAAGAAGTTTTGATAGTTGAAAGATGTCAACAATAATTTTGGTCAGACAATTGATTTCTTTGCTCACATGTCTATTGTTCATGAATAATTACGTCAAGTTGAAGTGAACAATAGCACGAGAAGTTTATCAATGATTAGCTCTTGGATGAGCTATTGTTTTACTTTTATGTTGCCCAGGGAACGTACAACTAATACAATAGGTTATTCAAATAATATTTTATGTAAACGAGATGGGTGAATGAAGATAAAGACTCCAATGTAGTTAAGCCTCAGTTTCATGACGATGATTCATGACGTCACACATCGGAATCCACATAAATATGTTCATAATGGTCCCCTTAGATTCACAACATTAAAGGCATTAGCTATTTCTTGGTGTCAAATCGGAGTTAATGGACCTACCAGAAAGTAAATCACTTTTCGGTAACGAAAGCCCGGGTGATTGATCTTGCAATCCCGGCTTGCAATCCAGCTTCTAGCCTTCACAGTTTTGATTACGTACCTAACCCCAAGCTAGAAAGAGAAAATAACTACTCGATTATAAAATCCTAGTCTACTTTTTTAGCTAGATTGATTCTTGTAGAATTATTTTTAGACTACTTCCTTCAACTCAATTACTTAAACATTGAGATTCGCCTGACCATTAAAAAAGCTATCCGAGGTTCAACATCATAAAATCCGAGGATGGGGGTGGGTGTGTCACGTAATGGAAGTTTGAAACGAGAATATGCCATCTGACACACTAAACTAAATTTTGAAATGAACTTATAACCTAAAAATTCAAAAATAAGAATTCCTATTCCATATATTTTTAGCAAGGCTAACTTTTCTTAGCTGGAAAACACGCCATTACTTGCTATGTAAGTTTCTGTTGAATAGTTGAAACACTGTATTTTGGTAATGTGACACTAAGTTCAAATTTGAATCTTAAAGTTAGTGTACATCACCAACATTTCTGAGAAATTTCCAGAGAAAGATACCATTGAAAGATGCCACGTTCCCTCCTAAAGCTGGCATATTGACCCCCGCCGCCGCAACACCACGATCAGTACAGTCTCTTGAACGCCTTGTTTGAACACCACCGTCATGTGAATATGTGTTTACGATTTTACTATTTTTAAATTCGTAGCAATCTTGTTTGGAAATGAATGTGGTGTATTGTAATTAACACAAACTTATTATTGTTACGAAAAGTAAACATCAAATGGTCTTTCTTAATTGCATGCGAATGATGATTTGCTCGATGACGTAATTACAATAAAGAATCTTTCAAGGTCATATCAGCAGATAATCTTGAAAATATTTTTTATCTGTAATCCCGATCTGCAACATGACAAATGATTAAGCATACAGAAGCATGATCTGTGAAATAAATTAATGTAAAATTTGAAAAATATGTCAAATTTTTGCACCAATTGATTTTTCTTTGAGTTCTGTTTTATGCTTTGAAATTAAAAATTTTATCGGTTATTAAAGCAGAAAATGCAGTTGTTTTGGACAATATTTCAAGTTTTTTCCACCTGTAGTTGTCTCACGCTTCTAAATTAACTTTTACATTGACAATATTTTTATGACTCGGCATATTCAGAGTTATTGACGCTGTCAAAGCGGTGTAACATTTGATAGTGTTTGAAAGAAAAAAATTGTCCTCACAAGACAGGTGCTTTTAGAACTAGTGAAGAGCAGCAGGTACTTTTCGGGAAACTATTTTGTACGTTGATTCATAATCATGATTGCGACAATACAGTCTTATTTTCGCTTTTAGATCGTTTTGATGTTGTTACGTTCTAACTGAATGGTTGCCATTGAAAATCATGGTTAGTTTTCTTTTGTTCTAGTTCAAAGGAAAAACACCCGTCTATTGACTAAATATTATGTCACATTTTCCGTCTGTAGCCGAGTAAAGAAAAGTTTTTTAATAATCAGATACTCGCTAAATCATTACAAAAGGTTGGTCATCCACTGGAGAACAGTTCTAAAAACATGGCGGCTGAAAGTTATTCTAACGAAAAGTCTAATAAATGTTCGTGTGAACGCTTCACGAATGCAATTGTTGGTTTTTTCGAACGAATATTCTTCAAGTGAGTAATCGGTCATGGCTATGTTTGTAGGTTGTATGTTAGGTCGATTATGTGCAAATATTTTGAGTTTGGAAAACGTCAAGTTGAAAAGGTTTACTGTTATTATGTTGAACAGCTACAAACAGAAAGAAAGGTTAATACGAAAACCGACTGACATCATTGATTTGGCGCGGGAATTTGGTAAAATAACACTATTATATCTTTACTTCACGAGGACTTCCTGATATCTTGTTTGGTTTACGGGCTGTTTATGGTACCTGATACCAGAAGGAAATATTTGAATTGTTGTCACAAGTCATAAACTATAATCTATTTTCCAATATTAGGGCATGCCTAGTAAAAACAAAAAGTGAATACAATTGGGTTTATTTGAGCGTTTTGACTTGTTTTCCTGTGCGTAATAGTCTATAGTCGTAATAATTACAATAATAGTAGTTTCAATATTATTTTTCTATGTTTAAGAAAAATCTTGCGAAAATCAGTGTTTGAACGACCTCACTATTTTTACAAAATGTCAAGAATTTCTAATGCAAATTTCCATTTGATTAATTGCTAACAATCGTCAATGATAATTATGCATTTCTCTATTGTCAGTACAGTTACATAACAAGCTTTGGGTGTTTGTCATGGCAACTAAAAATTTATATTGGCTTTGCCATGCGCGTACGTGACATAACTTATCAAACTGAGCATGGATCTCCATTACGTCATTTTCATGAATTCTAAAATTAGACCAACAGATATAATTTCGTAGATTGCTAGATCCAAACTTCCTCCTGTGAATCGTAAATATATCACATATGATCTACTACCTCGATGTATACGTGGTCAAAACCAAAATCATTACTTGTCACGCCAATCGTATTATATAAGTATGCCAGCCAAGACGCAATTTCACTTACAGCTAATTTAAGCAATCATAGGTCGGGAGTTTGGAATGAAGTATCAATGTTAAAATCTTTTTAAAACTCAACAGCCCTTGAGCCCGTGGGATGGCCACGAATTCGGTTCACAACCTGGGTTCGCAGACACCCCGATCGCGGAAAGTTTGCAGATTGCTTAAAAATAGCTTTTTCGGAAACTGTATTGAGGAGATTCTGCATCGCTTCGACTTGCCAAGAATTCGTCAACTTGGGCATATAGAATATATTTATATCAGATGACACACGTAGAATAGCGATAAATAGAAGATTTATTGCATACGATCAGTTAAAATTTTGTCGTCAGTATAGTTTTCATGTCAACTTATTGTAAGCTTGTACAATAGGATATTTCGAGCATAATTTGAAAAGCATTACTCCATTGTCATTTAAAAAATGTCTTCTAATTCCTACACAATCTTTAAAAATATCAGTCACTATATACAAACGATTTTTGGATCCAACTGTACGCTGTCCATTTCAATGATTTGTGCATCAACATCTGATTAACCCTGTAACACATTTTCTGTGTAAAACTATTCGTGAACGGATGAGCAAAGTCAAATTTGTGGTAAACTCATTATACATCATTGAGATACTCGAAGTACATTTGAAATCACTAGTCTGTTACTACTAAATATATTAGTCCTGCTTGAAGCTCAGTGATGTAACTTCATCTTTTCAACTGTAGGAAATACATAGGAAAAATATATTGGTATGGGAATTTTCGGTGGGATGCTTCTGAACTTATATCGGCACATTTCCGCTTTCAAAACTTTTGCATTACTCTTTGGAATTCAAATTTAAAGCAGGACTGCAATTAGACACCTTTCTTGAATGTGCTTTGACTTAGATCACTCCTGACAATTATCATTCCTAAAAACGCTACTGCTCTTCTGTTATTTTAGACTTGGAAGAGCGATTGGGCTCCATCCATATTGGACAATAATACTCTCAATATTAGCTGGGGGATTATGCATTATTGGTATAGTTGAATTCCAACAAGAAAGCAGGGGTGAGAAGTTGTGGTCACCTTCAGGCGCAGAGGTTCAGAAGGATCTGGATTGGGTTGAGACAAACTTCCCAAATAAACTCAGGACTAATCGGTTGCTGTTCGAAAGTGATAACGTTTTAAATCCGCAAACACTCAATACGGTAATGAATTGACAGAAATTGTTGATATTAAGATATATGATTGAGGTATCCCATCGTGATACTTTTATTTTCGCTGGTAAAATGACTACTAATTTCAGCTGGAGTGAAAATTTCCAAATCAACTTCTGGTGTTTACTTTAAAATATTTTAAGAGAAGACAAGAATGGCTCTCCAAATGTTTGATTGATGCAAGAGAATTCAAACCAAAACTGCCGACATTTTTAAGCATGCGGAATTACCCCTTAACTACTCCCACTAGTCCCATCAAACCTATTGTCGTATAACGTTTTGACTCAATTGCTGCAGTGATAAAAGGGTCATTGATATTTGATTTATGAAAATAAAGTCTTTTATCCGATTGCCAAGTCGCGAAACGTGTCTAAAAATATATTGCCTATTAAATGTCTAGATAACAGAAATATTTTCTATTGAATATGTCTATGTATTATAGGATATAAAGATTATTATAGAAACTTACAGTACTCACAGCTATGCTATGGCCACTAGCAACAATGTGTTGCTTTAACAATTTGGTTATAAGTATTACTACAATTTCCTTAGATCGATAGATTGATATTCTCTTTCGAAATGAAATGTTACAAATAAAACTAAACAGAAATCTACTAAATTATCTATAGTTGCATCTTGAATGATCAATCTGTGACACTTGTTAAATCTGCTTTGGTTTGAAGTCTTGAAATATTTTTCTTTAGATTTATGACGCTCACAAAGAGGTTCTTGACATTTACAATGGACATCCAAACAGAAGCTGGAGCCAGATTTGTTTTCGGTAAGTTTTTATTAAGCTGCGTTGAACTATCAAATGTATTAATTTACAAGAGTTACCAATAAAGCAACTTATTGGCATGGCGAAAAAGGTTTGTTAATTCATTTGAGGCAGGAATGCCTCATTCAGTTTTCAAATCAGCCCACAAATATACGGCCGTAATGCCAATATGACACACAATGACACACTTAAGTTTTATTGCCCACCATAGTTAAGCATCTTCATCAAAGTATGTCCCACCAACGATATAATTTTTGTTTTTCCTATACTGGCTTCTATTTCTATTTTTAACAAGTGCATCGCCTGCAAATTTCAAAATTCAGTCATCTGCCAACATGAAATATAATCTTTTACATACATTTTATTCTCCGATTTGTTTCAGGCAGGGACCGCGATGTCGAATGAGTGGAATTCTTGAATTGTGGAGTTTTAACGAGACAGTTATTCGAGCTTTATCAACGCAAGAAATTTTGGACAAAGTTAACGAGGCTAACATTACAAGGTATCAGTCATTTTGAAAATTTCGCACTCAAAATCCAGAGAATGATTAATGATGGTATGTAACGTAAAACTATACTTAACGAGAAGGTCATGCCTCATCTTTAAGCAGTTGAATTAGCTACACCGTCAAGAGGATCAAGAAGATGAGTTCAATCGCTTTTTGTACGGCAGTATGGATAAAGAAAAATGCGCCATTAGAGGAGCAATGTAGCTTTACTTTCAAAAGTTTCATAACAGCTTTCTTGGTTTAATTTTAGTCCTACTTCAAACTTCCCACTTTTCATTGATCAAATCATTGGTGGAATAACAAGAAGTAACGGATTAATCGTGTCTGCCAAAGCAACGGTATCTGTTTATTTTATTAAGAATCAAGAGAAATTTGAATCGTCGTCAGGTCGAAAGGTAGGATCTCAATACATTTGACGGGCTAATTATTATTAAATCATATCGAAAAATACGTGTCACAAAAAAATAAACTACCTCTCTTGTTTATGCCTTTGTTTAAGTAGAAAGATGAACATGGTGAGGAATGGGAGAAAAAGTTCGATGAAGTGGCTAGTAAAGAATGGAATGGAGTAACAGTCACATTCTTTGCTCTAACAATGTGAGTACAGGTTATTAATTGGACCAGGTAGAATAAGTAACAACTGCAACTATTATGTTGTCATTTGAAAACATTTAGAATTATCATTCTAAAATATATTACGAAGAATGTTTCAATGGTATTGTTTTGGTATAGTTACGCTTGCTGTATCCGTTGAACTCCCGTCTATTATACGGATGGCACTCCTGTCCTTTTACAAGCACGACTTATTTGTAGTGCTAAAAGACGTTCGACACAGAGACAACCAAATATATATGTTCCAAATATTCACTACTTGTGCTCAAATTTCCAACGCTATGTCACGATTGGGTCTGCGTACAGGCTATCGTCTAGTTAAAGGAACAAAATTTCTTGTTCACCTTGTCAGTGAGACAGCTGCTATGATAGTTTTTCCTTTGGTATTATTTATGAACACAGCAATGAAACAGGAAAACAATTTGATCGATTTTTTCATTTTCTAATGGTATCAACACTTATTAGATAAGTTTTTGGTCATGTTTGGGATTTAAATCTTATCGTTGTCACAATAGGAAGATAGATTTCACTAGGCGCTACAGTGAAGACTTTGCATAAATCAACGATTGTGGTCTAGGCGAGTGGGTACTATATTGTGTAGAGGTCCTACAGAGGACAATTCGCCAGTTTTTTTTGCATCATTTGATTTATATATTATTTATGCATTAATTGTCTTTGTAAAACTAAATATCTGCTCTTCGCTTTTCAGACTTAATCAGAATTCTGGAGATGCTATTAGTGGAGATGTTTCTTTGCTTTCGATTGGGTATATTCTCATTATATTCTATCTATCGTTTATGCTTGGAAAGATTAATCGTCTTTACTTGAAGGTAATATTAAACATGACAAGAAAGTCGTTTTCTTAGCTGCGACCACTTACAAAGCATACTGGTTTCAAGCAACAAGTACTGCTTTGAATCTGCAAGTCTATACAACCGAAATGCTTTTGATTCTTCTCGCATTGTGTCATAAATAGCATCAAATCTCCAAAATTGAACAACCAAAATATAAAATTATTTCAATCATTACCTGATTTTGAAATTATTCTAAAGCAGTCTTTAATCTCCTATTCAAATCACTAGTACCATTTAAGTGATCATCTTGCAAGAAACTTTTGCGAAATTTAAGGAGCAACATTTTATTGATTTTCGTCACAGGTGTGGCTTGCACTTCTCGGTGTGCTTTGTGTTGGACTAGCAATTGGTGTTTCATTTGGATTATGCAGTGCTTTCCAATTGTTTTACGGTCCTGTTCACAGCGTTCTGCCATTTTTAATCCTCGGTAAGCAGAGTCGTGTTGTTGAAAATGCCTTTTAACTTTGGGGAAAATCTGACAATTGCAGTTTACTATATCTTGATTATAAAGCCTACTTCCTATATTTGTATTGATACTCATAAGAAATGAATCGTTGGCAGATAAGAGGGAGACTTTCAAATACTTTGAATCGAGAGCTTCTGAGTTGATTAAATTTGAAGCTTTCTCCATGTTGTAAATATGAATAAATACAGCTTACAAGAGTGCGATATACCTGTAGCTATTATGTTTCAATGGAACAACGAATGCTGAACAAATTCAAATGCTTTTTCTTTCTATTGTAAACATGAGCTATAACGTTGTTCGTAATACTCATAGTAGTGTAGTTGTTAAACATAGCTGTCAACGGTTGAACCAATCAGATTGAAGGATTGAAGGATTGAAGGAACGTGTAAATAGCTCATCAATCTACAACAGCATTATTTTAAGATCATACTTCGAATTCACTGTTCGTATATGATATCTTTTATCTTGAAGGTATTGGCGTTGATGATATTTTCGTCATTGTTCAGTCCTATGAAAATGTTGTTATGAGAAAAGAAAACAGTGAACTGGATGTGCCTATGAAAATCGCATTAACTATGAAACACGCTGTAGGTGCTACTTTTGGTATAAGAATCTCATCAGATTTATAATGTATTAATATTAATGAATTGAGTTGTACTGTGTACATTTTGTGCATGTATTTTCAGAAACATAGGTGTAGGAGGCGGGGGGGCAGGGGGCGGTTGCCCTCCCAAACGTTTTCAGAAAGCCTTTTTTCCGGCAATTTTCGGGCAAATCAAGGATTTTTCTATTGTTCCAAGAGAAATTTTTCGGGCAAAACTGTTTCAGCCCCCCTAAATGGAAGTGTTCCCTACGACTATATTCAGAAATGCACCGTAAATTTCATGAATCTACTAAGTTCTTTTTGGGATTTTGATTATGAAAAACCCGAAAAAGAAGATTTAAATGGATAGCTTCTATATTTTTAATATCCTCGCCTAATGAAGGATAATCTGTTTGCAATATCCCAATTTTAAACAGGAAAAATCTTCTGTATAGGGCTCATTTACCGTAAACACGCTCGGTTGCAGTTGGAGTTCATGTTTTGTATCTGAACACATTTGTCGAATGATCGACTGTGTATCGTCTGATTTGATTTCGTTATTATGATATTTATATTACTAGCTGATGATTTGATTTGATATTTTCAGGGAATGGCCATTAGCGTTACTTCCATTACGGATACAACTGCCTTTCTCATTGGTGCAACTACGGTATTTGGAATATGCACAATAATTTCCCATCATCGTGATTCTGTTTTGAAGCATTTGAGTAATTATTAGACCTAAATGTTTTTTGTAGATTTTACCTGCTCTTCGTTCATTTTGCATATATGCTGGCGTTGGTATGTATACTCCGATAATTACCCTTATTTTACAACATGTATTGAAAGATTCTTTTCTGTAAGACATATCAATGCATGTGTGAGAAACTAACTACTGGATGATGTAGCTATTATAAACATGAGTTTACAGTGTCTATCGATACCTCTGGGTTCGCTCCATCATAGTTTCAAAACTATTCTAGTCATCATTAACTTTGCAAGCTCGGGACAAAGTGATGATTGTTTCTTTTTTCTTTTCAGGAATATTTGCCATGTTCTTTTTCTCTTGTACTACATTTGTTGGTTTCCTCACGTTGGATTCATATAGGTATATTTAATTCAATTGTTATGAACATGAAAAAAAAAAAAATAGCATCAAATGTAACGGGGTCTAGTCCATGTGCTTGAAGGATAATGTGTCTTTGATTATAAACCTTTGTCCAGTGATTTTGATTTGACCCCTAATATGATTCTCAATTGCTCACCACTTTCTTTTCAAAGAGGCCATGGCTGCTCAAACCAAACAAATCTACTGAAATTTCACAGTCCACACAATCAGAGAATGATTAGTTAGACTATATTTATAGTACAGTACGAAATAATTCTTAAAAATAGAAGACGTGTAGATCAGAGGACATGAAAACATTATACTTGCACCTCTGTAAATTTCCATGTAAAAAGAAGACTGTCCATTAGCCATCGAAAAGCTGCTTATTCCGATGCTTCTTACAATGAAAATAAATATCCTTCAAAGGTTGTAAAACGCTTAGCTCACAACTCGGTAAAAGTATCTCAAAGTCCCTCGAATAAGTAACTTGTAAAATGGTTTACATTGTACTTTGGAGTTTCTCCTGTGCGTGTATCGTTGATGTCCAGTTTTTATAGGATAAAATGTGTTTTCTCAGGCTGGGTCGTCGTCGTAACGCTTGTTGCTGTTGTCTAACTGTCTCTGAAGACTACGAGCCTTGGGAATGCAGCACTCGTGATAATCTCCAGCTCTTTTTTGAAAAAATATATACGAAATGTCTGCTGAAGTTACCCGTTAAGGTACGTGCATGGCTGCATATGATTTTATATAATCGTATTTATGAAGAGGTGATAACTGATCACAGTTAGCTGAACTTTTTTTATGAATTGTGAGAAGAATACCTTTCAAAAAGTAACATCATCTTTGTTAATATTATTACTTTTCAGATCATTGTGTTTATAATAACTGCTACGTTGTTTGGTTTTGGTATGTGGGGTTTGATGGAACTCAGACAAGATTTCGACTACGATTGGTTCCTACCCGATGACTCTAAATCTGCCAAGTACAGGGCTAACAATAAAAAGGTAGGTTCAATCTAGGAAGATCTATTTAAAATGTTTTCAATATCAATGTACTATATGAGAAGCTTTTTTTGCTTTATAATTCCGATTGGATTTCAAGATTTAATTACAATTGAAAATATACCAGAAATTATATCTGTAGGTTTCAAGTTATCATGATTTTCCAGGGCAACATGAAGCTTAATTAGTACCAAAACCAGCTCTATATATTCATATACCATATGTGCTTGGTTTTTGTTAACATCACATAGCAGTTTATATAATTTCTATTTCAGTATTTTCCAAATGAGGGTGTAGCAACTGCTGCATACGTAGGTAAGCTAATTTATATAATTTAGATGCTATTGCCATTTGAAGACTATAAACACAAAAGTGATTATTGCAGTATCTGTAAAATCATGATAGAGGGAAACATGTGGCTCAGTTTCTGCCAATATCATCTCATTATACCACTATATGATCAAGTTCATTTTCGTATACAGGTCCGTTCAATACATTTTGCTGCTGCAGAGTCGCATTCCTGAGTCTTGTGATTTCTCTTGTAGGAAACATTGATTATTTTAATGAAAATGAGAATTTATTGAAAATGCATGACGCTATGGCTAATCATCCATCAATTGTATCATCAACAACTAAAAGTTGGCATAAGCAATATTTGAATTGGTTGTCAAGGACTAAAGTTAATGATCCCCTAATTACTGCAAGTATGTATTGTATTTATTTCCAGTAACAGAATGTTCAGAAGTTTGTCAATTCATTTTACTGTAAACCTTTCCAACGTTTCGTGCAAACGTTTTGTAGCTATTGTTGCTGTTGTTGTTATTTTTGTTGCTGTTGTTGTTGTTGTTGTTGTTGTTGTTATTGTTGTTGTTGTTGTTGTTGTTTTTGTTGTTGTTGTTGTTGTTGTTGTTGTTGCTGTTGTTGTTGTTGTTGTTGTTGTTGTTTTTGTTGTTGTTGTTGTTGCTGTTGTTGTTGTTGTTGGTTTTTCTTAAATATTTAGTTCGCAGTACGAATAATGTTTTTGAAATATAGAATCTCATTAAAAAGAACGGGTGGCTAGTGATTGTCCGTTATTATAGAGCATTAAGCTCTTTTCAGGATTTAATATTAATCATTAGTTGAACATATAATGTGGCTACATTGGTAGAGATTTTCGACCGAGCAACAATAGCTTCCATGATCTGATCAATTGTTTTCTTCTTATAGATGGTTACCCAACAACACAGCAGATTTATTATGATTACCTCAACGAGTTTCTAACATCAGAGGGAATTT
Source organism: Haliclystus inabai (assembly GCA_025505365.1). Lineage (NCBI taxonomy): Eukaryota > Metazoa > Cnidaria > Staurozoa > Stauromedusae > Haliclystidae > Haliclystus > Haliclystus inabai. The sequence goes on from JANVCG010056115.1 coordinate 18,939, forward strand.
CATACGCAAAGGATGTTCAAATGATCAACGACGCTGCTGGAAACAAGCAAATAACCGTAAGAAATTTGATCCTAAATTGATGTTGTTTTGCTTGT
>JANVCG010056226.1:0-19028 GCA_025505365.1 Haliclystus inabai
GTAAATTAACAAATTGTTTGGAAGAGGTTTGAATCAATGTCCGAACTAATATACTAACACTGTCAGATATGAGATCAGAGATCAGAGATGGCTAAAATTATATTTGTTTGTGAATTGGAATGGACGACTAGAGGGATTTCTAATGGTGTGAACATGAAAAAACCACGCCCACGCGAATCTTCTTTGTATTCAGCCTAAACAAGGATCCAAGCAGCTGGCCCATGTGCGGTAGTCTGACGATCGAAAATGTCCAAGGGGAGGGTTTATTGGTACTGAAAAAAATTCATTATTTGGTATCGGGAAGTTTTCAAGATGTAGAAAAACGTAAATGCAATCATCATCTGATATGCGAAAAGTAAAAGAGCACTAGAGATTGGTAACTGAACTAAATTAACCACTTTTACTCATTCAAAAATACACTCATTAGCAGTTCAACTGGATACTAGTTCTAGAAAAACACCCAAAGTTGGTGAGTCGGCCATTTGGTATTTTGCTCCCACCAGTTTAATAAATTTGTTAACCAGACTACTAACAGAATTCAACGTGAGCGGGAACTTTCCAAACAATCCAGTCCGGCAAATAGGCAAGAAGTTGCCTTTCATAACATATGAGGAAAAATTAACATGGTCTTAATGATAAATAAGGGATAGAGGCAGGTAAAGATGCAGGATGAGCAAGCAAAAACGAACAACACAAACCCCCAATTGAAAAAGGTTGTCAAATAGAAAAGCTTAGCTTTCTTAACTGAGAGTGTCAGTAAAACTGAGCATTTTACATTCTCATTTATTTTAAATGTTGAATAATAATTTCTTATACAAAACGTGTAGTATGAAATGAACACCTGCGTATGAGTGTGGAAATGCTGATGCAGTCGAGATAAAAATGTTGAACTTTGTCAGATATATTATCCTCTTACACAAATAACAAGTTTCAACAGTACTTACAGATGTAGAAGATTCAACGTAAATTTGGATTCACAAGCAAATCTTGAATTGCTATAAATTTCAGATACCAAGCAAACACTATTTTCTGTTGAGAGTTGAGACAATCGCATGATTTGCAACATAACTTAGTTTCGTGATCGTTTGCCGCCATTTTGTGAGTCTCAAGGTAGTATTTACAAATGAACATACGAACGAGACACAGACTTAAATTAAGTGAACTTTCACTTAATAAACAAAGCCAATTTTTAAGCCTTGAGCTAGTACTGAAGCTATAACTGTAAAGTTAGCAGGGCTCTTTTACGACCTGCTGTCAATTAGCTTTGCCATTCGTAAGAAACGTTTGATCAAAAGATTATAATGGCAGCTGGATGAATTTGAAGAAAAATATCTTTCATGTACATTTTTGATAAACTCTAAATATTAAACTTCAAACTTCTCTAAATGAAAAGTTTAAACAAATACATGAAATGTTCCCAAGACTATCGAGATATGACTGTTGAATTCATGTGACCTTTGATTGGTAATTAGGATAGGCCTTATTTCTTTATAAAGATGATCTTAGTTTCGGAAAGATCAACGCTTTTATTGTTGGACACATGAAAGAATTTGCTATCATGAAAAGTGGCATGGCAACGTGTATTATATCTGAAAATTTAGCGCATCAAGTAGCATAAAGAATTGCTTTCAAATGTACGTTTTGTAAACTATCGAAGCATAGCTTTTAGACAAATGAATGAAGGAATCAGAAAATAATGTCTTTATTTCTTATGACAAACAATAGGAAAAGAATAGAATTGAGTCATTGAGGTTTAAACTTTTTCTACAAGAAGTAGGCACCTACCTTAGTCAATATCGGCATGATGGAATCGATTTAATAATCTACAAAAAATATTTTATAATCATGCAATAATTTAAATATAATATTCATGATATCATATAAGATTTAAACATCAATAAAATGGAATACGATTAAATATAAAACTTCTTAATCTACAAAATTGTTTTATTTCGATTTGTGAAATAAAAATGATCTACAACATTGGATTTCGAAATTCCTTTGATCAATTATTCTATAAAAATCTTGAAGTTTTTTAAAAGAGTTTAGAGTTGCTATTTAATACATAGCAAAGGATGGTTTGAAAATTCATTTTAAATGACATGCAAATTATACAGCAAATGTGTTCAAATGAAATTCATGGCTGCATACATATAGCAATAAGGTGTGGAATCATTACAAACTTTTAAAAAAGACAGATATAGTGTGTAAGTATTTGAAATATTAATGATTAGCTTAAAAAGTTGTTTTCCTGATCTTATAAATTTAATCTGAAACTTAAACTCGACATGAAAAATATACCGGCAAGTAAATCTTTTATTTTGTCAACAAACGTTATGATACTTACCACAATGACTTCTCCTCACTAATTTTCTAAATGTTAAATATAAAATATCAATAATCTTATAAGATAACTTCTAATAAACACCATGTAACATTCTGTTTAGATATTGTTAAAGAGCATAGTTTTTGTTGTTGGTAATTTGCAAGGCGTTCAAAACCGCCTTTACTCGCAGGTGAACTACGCCGATTACGTTGCTAGCGAAAAAAATTCTTCAAGCGATAACAATAATAGGCGAATTCTTTGCGCCAACTTCGTGAGAGACCTGTTCCCTGAAACAATTGTGAAGACAGACAACCAATACAAAATAATCTATGACAAATTATGCATTCGCGTGTGACGAAATATTTTGTACGCATTGTTATACACACAATGACGTATAAAGTTAGAGCAGGTATAAGCGAGAACTCTCTACATAGAAATTCTGCTTAACTCGAATTATTGGCGAATATCAATTGATTTGATATTTTCTGTAATAAATGTGAGGAGAATCTGAAAATTTTTAGGATCTTGCAAGGGAAAGAGTGAGCTCGTGTTGTGATATAAATTCGAAATTCTTCTAATTGTTGATTCTGAATATTTATAAAATTCAAATTTTTGCATCCAAATTAGAGAACTTTGAAACCTTGGATATTCATTGCCTATAAGGCGTGGATTGTTATTGTCCATAAATACATTCTAAATTAGCTGGCATACTCCTTGAAAGATCACAAAATAGTTGGTTTCAAGTGGTTACAGAGATATGGGTTTGCCAATGTGAATTTCAAAACACCCCCTGAAATTATGAAATAGTACCCTCTAAATTGTGACGTCCCCATATACCTATAATATTGAGCAACCTCTCCCCGAAGTATGGTTCGCAAAACACAATGTACATTGCACACGTTTTACAGAACATACCAAGTAGCATGATTTCAAGTAAATTGCAACTTTTGTTAAAACACTTCAAAGATATGGGATTAGGCTTTTGCAATATTTAATGTCTTACGGTGAATGACCAAACAATTTTCTAAGTGCTGAAATTGAGCTGTGAAATTTACAAAATTGCAATTAGTTCTCAGATGTACTCTATACGGTGAAGTAACAAGGGTACAACAGCAAAAGATTCTTTCCAAGTTTTGAATCGATAAGCAGTAAGTCAAACGAAATAATTAGCTACCTCCGGTATTCAAGTTAATATTACTAAAATATTATGAATAGAGAGTTTTTCAATCTTTTCAGAACAATATCACCCTGATACCAACAGCAGAATGGAAGAAACAAGATAAAAACAACAATTGCGTTTACCTTAAATCATGCTTTTTATATCACAATATCTTAAACATACATATACAAAAGAGGTTTTAGTTATAAAAAATAGAAGTCTATAATAATTTTTTCTCAAAAACTGATATCTTTACTCTTTTCTTAAAAAAACGAAAGTCCAATAGTTTACTATATCTTCGATGTATGGTCTTTAATAAGGAAGGCTGACACGACAACATATAGCTGATGCGTAAGACTTGCTACATTTACAAACACACATATTACCATAAAGTATATGCCAGCTATCACATCCAGGTCCACAATTACAGCACGTAGCATGATATCCTGTTGCACATTTTGATGTGTCACTGCCTTTGTTTTCTATGTATTTACAATCGAGTGAACCAGTTTGGCCATCGTTACCCTTTGGACCTTTGTCTCCTAGAATTAAAATAAAATAGAAAATAAATTAATGGAAGCAACGATTTATTTTTAAAAAATGTTGAAATTTATTTAGCTTTGAATGATGCTATCATCAAGTCAAGTAAATAAAAACGACGAGAGTTTCGTGCCAAAAATTGAAGTATGAGAAAGAAGAATCATTTCCCGGAAAAATCGTACAAACTAAATAGCAAGAAAAACGAGACACTTTGATAGTGCAAATAGTGCAACAAGACAAATTGACAAAGTAATTCTTGTTTTCAGGTGATCTGGCAATTCTCAAAATGATATAAAGACGACAAATGATCAGATCAGTCAGCAAAATAAAATATTAAATAGACCAAATCTAAAAACAGGACAAATTTTTTGAATGGTGAAATAAGTCAGTAAATGCCTCTTACCCTTTGGTCCTACTGGGCCATCGTTTCCTTTGGGTCCTTGGTCACCTTTGGGGCCTTGATTACCTTTGGCACCGTTATCACCTTTATCTCCTTTGTCACCGTTATTGCCTTTGGAACCTTTTGATCCTTTTTGTCCTTTATCACCCTTATTGCCTGCAGAGCCCTTTGAGCCTTTGGAACCTTTGCTTCCTGGTGAACCATTGTTTCCTGCATCTCCCTTGGCACCATCATTTCCGGCATCACCCTTAGGTCCAGCAGGTCCAGTTGGTCCTTGGGATCCTTTTGGTCCTTTCATGCCCTTGTCTCCCTTTGCTCCAGCGTTGCCTTTTTGCCCAGGTCCACCAGCAGGTCCTTTGTTGCCTTTCGCTCCAGCTGGTCCTTGTGGTCCGTCATTTCCCTTTGGTCCAGTCATGCCTTTGTCTCCTTTGTCACCTTTATCACCGTTGCTGCCTTTTGAACCCTTTGTGCCTTTGCTTCCAGTTGAACCAGAATTTCCTTGGTTGCCTTTATCGCCGCGAGGGCCATCATCACCTTTCATTCCCTTGGGTCCGCTTGGTCCAGAACTACCAGGTGCACCAGTGTTGCCTTTTGGTCCAGTTGAGCCTTTTGGTCCGTTGTTTCCAGTTGGTCCTTTGTTTCCTTTCATGCCTGGTGCGCCAGCTGGGCCACTTGGTCCTTTCATGCCTTTCTGACCACGATCGCCTTTCTGTCCATTTGGTCCTGGTCCTCCTTGTGGTCCTTGGTTTCCTTTAGGTCCCGTTGCACCAGTTGATCCTTTGCTTCCCTTTGCACCGTTGTTGCCTTTGGGTCCGACATCACCTTTTGGTCCAGCTGGTCCTTTCAAGCCAGCGGCTCCCTTTTGTCCTTTTGCGCCAGTTGCTCCCTTTGCGCCAGGTGCTCCAGGTGCTCCAGTGCTTCCCGTCATTCCTTTTGGTCCAGTATTTCCCTTCATTCCTTTGCTGCCTTTTGCTCCATTGTTTCCTTTGTTGCCTTTCAATCCAGTGTTACCCTTCATTCCTTGGGGTCCTTTCATTCCTTTGGCACCAGTGTTTCCCTTTTGGCCGGGGCTACCATTGTTTCCTTTTGCTCCATCATTGCCTTTGTCTCCTTTCATACCATTTGCGCCAGCTGGACCTCGGTTTCCTTTTGGTCCTTGGTTGCCTTTTGGACCTGTTGCTCCATTGTCTCCTTTGTTGCCTTTGTCCCCCTTTGGTCCAGTAGATCCTTTGTTTCCTTTAGGTCCAGTCATTCCTTTGGGTCCTGCTGCTCCTGGTGCTCCGTTGGCTCCTTTTGATCCTTTGGCACCAGTGTTTCCTTTGTTTCCTTTAGATCCTTTCAAGCCTTCAGGTCCATCAGAACCCTTTTCACCTTGAGCTCCTCTTTGTCCTTTGCTACCTTTTGCACCGGTGTTGCCAGTCATTCCTTTTTGACCTGGATTTCCTTTAGGTCCGGTTGGTCCTGCTGGTCCTTGTGGTCCCTTGTTTCCTTTAGACCCTTGGTTTCCTTTTGATCCAGTTGGTCCTGCTGGTCCTTGTGGCCCTTTTGCTCCCTTGTTGCCTTTGCTGCCTGTGTTTCCGGGTCTTCCTTTCATGCCACGATCACCTTTGCGGCCATCGTCACCTTTGTCACCATCATCTCCTTTGTCACCTTGATCTCCCTTCATGCCATTATTGCCTTTCTGCCCTTTGATGCCTTGTTGACCGTCATCACCTTTAGGTCCGGGTGGTCCTGTGGCGCCTTTGGGACCTGAAAAATATACAAAGTAAAGAAACAGTAATAATTAATGTGACTACTCATTCTCAACGTCTCGAGAATTTCCCTATCGATAAAATAATGTAACATTTGAGAAAGACTGTAGCTGGTTATTTAACCGGTAGATGCACCGTATGAAGGTAGATCAGAAGTAAGCCTAGAAGCCTGTTGTTTTATTGTCGTGGCTACGTGTAATGTTTTACTAACCTTGTTTGCAGACTTTGCATTTGTTACACAAGTAATTGTTTGACCATCCGTACGAGGCTGCACCAGGAACATACCAGCGGATACATTTAACACATGAGCCAGTGGCTGGACCATTATGAGACCAAATGAAATTCAATGGTGAGCTGGTTGGTACACAGATGTAATTGTTATCAAAACCTTTGGAAGCTGGTGTGTGGGGATCGAAGACCTTAGTACAACGTTTACCAGGGATTGGACCTGTACAAAACATAACAAAAATGAAGATGAATAATAAAGAACGTGAAAACTCAAATTAATTATCAGATATTCAAACTGAAATCGCTTCTAGGTAGATAAATTCAGGTATAATTTGTATGAAGCAACAGAGAATACAAATGTACGTTCAGTAAAGATTTTGATGTAAACTAAAACCAAATCGCGTACAAGACAAATATCGTTTAATTACCAACTATTGTGACGTGAACATAAGGACTTACCATTGTATGACCAAACAATACCAGGGTGTGCTCTGCCTAATTTCCAGCAAAAATATGTTTTGTGAAAGTTAGCATCTTGTGGTTCTTTGATTTGTACGCATTTGTAACCGTATTTGTAACCAGTGTAGCTCCAGACGTATTCACCAGGGAAAGCGGGCAATTGCAAAGAACCCGTAGCTGCAAGAGAAGACAATATATATTAATATAGAAAGATGTCAATGAAATTATAAACCAATTGACATGTATGAGCAATTGTGAGACCAAGGCAGTTATATAATTTGATCTCTAACGAGTCATTTGAATTTGTTTTTATAGAAAAATTAAGAAATTATGATTATCATATAAAATTGTACATCAAGCTGTAAAGGTAGATATTGTGCAGAGTGCACAAAACTGGAAGAATAAATTACTAAATCCAGTAACTGTAATGATTTCAGAAAAATGGTAAATTGTTTGACAGAATACCATACGGTTATTTGATATTAAAATAGCCTGTTTATCAACTGGTTTACGCACACGAGTAGACTAAACTAGCAGAAGAGAAACGATCGCAAAATTAATTCGAAACAAGTGCTACTTATTTTGGATAAAACCAACATAGTCTTACAATATTTATATAAAAAACAGTTATCAAATTAAACCACATACCTTCTGTAAAACTGAGTTGCTGAGCTAAAGCCAGTACAAAAAGTGTTGCAATACCACCAATAAAATTCATCTTGATATAGAGTTTGATGCTATCAGCCTGAATCGATAATCTTGTCACTTCGACAAGACGCAAGACGAAAGACTGATTAATTGAACAACTTGCATGAGCATTTTATACGAGCAGTGATTAATTGACGCGCGACTATTAGCAATAACTCAGATAATAACGAGGTCATAAAGTTAATTGATATTACACCTAAACTGTCTAGTCATTGAACATTAAGTATTCGAGATTTTGAACATAATATTTGATTGTCTGTGAAAATAGTAAAAGTCGAATGAGATAATTAGAAGTGGGTAAGTTTCCTGGGATAGCACGCGGTTTTATAGAAATATTAAACAAAAGTGTAGTTGTTTTAAGTAGCAACTAACACTGAGTTTAGAATTTCGTCTCCTCCTACAAAAACTTCCACAGAGGTAAAGATTAGCCTCGAAACCAACGCCTACACAAGGGGGGTAGAGATGACAGTTTTAATCAGCTCAAAAATCACCTCATTTTATAAAATTTAATTTTAAAACAACTTTAATCTGTATGAATATGTTCTAATTTAAAATGCGATTAACCTCAAATTATCAGCAAAAATTAGCTCAGAGATTTAAAAGCAACTTGATTTAGAAAACCCTTCAAAAGATTTCACTCAAAACTCAAACGATTGCTGTGAGCAAATGAAATGTAAATAAGACACTATTGACGAACAAGTAAGAATTATCTATTGATCATTTCAATATTCAATCAAAATGTATAGTCTTGTAAAGCAAGAATACGATATCATTAAATGCAGAGTGCTTAATAACACAGTTTGCCTTACTATATCCCCCTGGAATTTAAGCTTCTTGAACTTCACGAGAAGTAAAGGGGCGTGCACGCGCACATGGTAAAATTGAAAAAAAGAATCAGGAGGTATTAATCAATAGCATTTTTCTTTTATTGAAATTCTTAATTATGTAAGTAGAAAGTTCTATACAAGATGTAAAAGGCGCCAAATCTTAGAGTGTGAAAATTGTAGACGTAATACTATATTTCTTCTCCGAAAAATAGTTTGGCGTCAAACATCATGATTATGCAATGTTGTTCGAATCTGACAATCGCATTTGAGAGTTTTCTTAAACGGAAATGCTTTATTAAAGGAAATATTGCTTCTTAGTCAGCCACCCTATCTTCAATCGAAATTTCTGAGTTTGCATAAAAGGAAATGATTTATAAAAGAAAATATTGCCTTTTAGTCAGCCACCTTAGCTTTACAAGATAAAAGAACACGATTAGAACAGAATTACAGCTATGTATCATATTTTGAAGGGATTAAATTTGATGTTAAATTAGCTTATTTCCAATGAGAGCAAACCTATAATTACATAGATGTCATACATTAATACTCATTATGATTTTCTAGAAAATTCTTGGCTCGGAATACCAAATTAATGTGATTAATTCTCTCCCTATAGAATCTGCTTGCCATGTGGTTACCATCATTAAAAAAATCATAAAATGTCTAATGATAGTTTCTAGGACGTTTAATCTTAAACGAGACCACATTACTCGTCTGCTTCCTGATTTAAAATTGATTTCAAAGCCTGACAATAGTGTTCAATTAATTGAAATATCACAAGCCACGAGGGCAAGTTGTTTTCTGCTAGACAATCGATTAATTGGTCAACATTAGTATTGAGTCATTTATAATAACAATGACAAGGCGGGTCTTGTTAATTGTACATATAAAAACTGTGTAAGAGATCAGCGCTGTTTCACATTACAGCATCAGCTCTCGAGCTGAAGGGTCGTACAAAATAGTGTCAGTGCGTTTCTTACAGTTAATAAGTATCGTGTATATTGAAAAGGTTCGGATACCTTGGAAACAACATGAGAGCTTTGGTGCTCTGTATTTTGTGCAGCCTCAGTGCTACTGGTAAGTGATCTCTCTCTCTCTCTCTCTGTGCCAGCTGTCGAAGAACTTTTGTTTGGTATATTCGTAAGACATCAGTGTCATTTGATAATAATTAATCTCTGTATACGTCATTTGAGAGTTCACTATGATGATTATAGCTGTCGAATATTAACGAGGTTTTCTAGGCTTGCGTTCACTTTTGTGTATACCCTAACGATGCTTCCAATACTTACCATATCAATAGTGTCAGCGTTTCAATTATTTAGAGACATGTTGTACACTTTCCGTGCAAAATAAAAAAATTGATCAAATATTGCACATTTATCAATTTTCTTCGTTTCTGATTGAATTCAACTTTTTATGTCAGCGTTCCTCTAATCGCTACAAACTCTGATAGCCATCTCATCCAATTTACAATATTACTTTTCTTCGTTTTCAGTTCTGGCAACGCTACCTCTCCCACAATGGCCTGAAGATTTCTATTACAGTACGCATGGCCCTCGCTATGGATACACCTGTACACATCTTAAAAACCCAGCAGCACCTTATGGATGGACCAAAAATTATCTCTGTGTTAAAAACGGACGAAGAAATATTGGCCTTGCCTTTTCTACAAATGGTTAGTAACAAATCAACATATCTAAATACAAATAAACCATAACCGTCCATTCATAACCATTTGAAATGAACTACAAAATTCAACCGTTTTTGAACCCAATAAAATTGTAATCCACATTTAAGGAGTTCTAGCTGTATAAATTCATTGATTGAATGATAGATGAATTTTGTATACATAGCCCTAACCAATTGAAAAACACCCTAGTAATAAAATTATCCATTACACTGAATTAATAACCAGTCTCTTCAGTTTGTATGTATGTCCAATAAGGGACAATACTATTGATACCGAGCTAATCCAAATAAGGGCATGATTGAAAATAGATCGCACTCTAACCCACCAAACAATGTAAGATTGTAGATTATTTTACTTTATTATATTTTAGGTCCAATTTCTGGTAAAAGATGCACAAAGATTGTCGAACCTAGTGATGCTAATGCATGGGCCAACACGTACATCTGTGTCAATCAAGATTCGGGCTTAAACCTTCATTGGTCTCATACTGGTCCAATTAACAAGCCATGTACATACTGCATTAAAATCTACGACTACGGAGGCTATGGGTATGGCTGGACTAACAATTATTTGTGCCATAGCTGTTCACCAAACACCAAAGGTAAGTTCACGGTGCAAAACCAGGGCGTAGATTTCGATGGATAAATTAAAATCTAAGGACAGCACTCATTGATTAAGGGTTTCTGATTGCCGCGTATCTGGTTTACGCTTCAGTTTTTATTGGTATAATAAGGGCACATTTCAATTGCGTGGGCAGACTGTTTTAATTAAAACGTTCATGAGTAGCAATATTCATAGTTGATTTTCCAAAAAATGTCTCTTCGAGAAAGTTTTCCAGTGGCTGTGATCCCTAGCAGCATGACTGATACGCTTGCACTTTGTTTCTCATGTCTAACATATTTTCGATATTTTTGTAATGTCACCTTTTTTAAATGGATTATTTTGATTTTCAGGACCAGCTGGAGAGAAAGGTGACGCAGGACCCAAGGGACCAGCAGGATCAAATGGTGACCAAGGTGACAAAGGGGAAAATGGAGATGACGGTGATGCAGGAGATAAAGGCATGAAGGGCAGAAAGGGAATGAGTGGCAACAAAGGTATGAGGGGCGATAAGGGTTTCGACGGCGAAGCAGGAAACAAGGGACAAGTGGGTCAAACAGGAAGTCCTGGCAACACAGGGCCCAAAGGCAAACGTGGATCAACTGGAGATAAAGGAATGACTGGTATGGCTGGTGCACCAGGCAGGCAAGGCGGTAGAGGAGGAAATGGTGATAAGGGGGCCAAAGGGAATACAGGGGCAAAAGGAAGTAATGGAGACAATGGAATGAAAGGACCAAAGGGAAGAGTGGGTGACAGAGGAGATAGAGGAGATCAAGGTAATTCATTATTTTTATATCACTCATGTTGAGCACTCAATTAGCACATCACCTGAATGTAGCGACCACCCGGGATAATAAGTCATCTGTTAAGTGAAATGATGATAAGCTGTGAAGAAGGCAGTATGGCAGTCACACTCTTTCAAGCGCTTCAGTTTGAATTTTCTCTTCAGACTTAAAATAAATCCAATCATAAGACACTGTTTGGAGTATATTTGCTTTCTTCTTCTTAGGCGATAAAGGTGACGATGGCAACAATGGTGGGGTAGGACAAAAAGGCAGAAAAGGAGCTCGTGGTCCTATGGGAGGGCGTGGAGATAAGGGTCCTGTTGGAATGATCGGTGATAAAGGAATGAATGGAGCCAAAGGATCTAAAGGCAATCAAGGTGGCAAAGGACCAGGTGGAGCAAAAGGTCCAGTTGGCGATGCCGGTCCATCTGGTCGCAAGGGTTCCAAGGGATCAAATGTAAGTTAATGAATGCTGCAATTAGTCTAAAGTGGATGTGAAACAGTTCTTTGCGGTTATAGATTGGGACATGTTCATATAGGCTGCTTAAGTTGTGTTGTTGACGCAATGCCTACAGTAATATAAACACCTGTTTAAAACGGTCGGTTTTGAATTGGGCTCACTCTTGTAATTGCATTTGAATACAGGTCCACCGTCATCAAGACTTTCACGATATCGATTGGACTATCCTCAAAATTGTCAATAATGAACTATATATGAGTAATTAATGTTTTTAGTTTAGTCATTATAAATAATTGTGCTTTCATCTGCTTCATTTATCAAGGGAAATTCAGGACAACCAGGAATGAAAGGAGTTAAAGGCCAGCCAGGTGATAAAGGAGGTCTAGGTGATGCTGGAAACAAAGGACCTCAAGGTAGCCGAGGTCAAAAAGGGTCAAACGGTGACAAGGGTGCCCAGGGAGACAAAGGTGAAGTTGGTGGCATGGGAAGTAAAGGAAACAACGGAGCTAAGGGAATCAAAGGTGTCAGAGGATCAACAGGGGACAATGGTGCCAACGGCGATAACGGTAATGTAGGAAAACCAGGAAACAAAGGACCACGAGGGGATAAAGGACCTAATGGTATGAGAGGTGGTAATGGCGATAATGGTAATACCGGTCGAAGGGGGGGAAATGGGGACCAAGGAAAACAAGGACCCCCTGGAGCAAAAGGAGCAGAAGGAGACAAAGGAATGACCGGACAACAAGGAAATAAAGGATCAAGGTAAGAATCGTTTAATTCACAATAGTGATCTGAATATAGACATTGGGCTTGCATCTAGACGACAATAGGTACTCGTTCTCAAATCTGTACATAGTATTCCGATATCAACATAAGACTTGAGTATGGTTTGAATCTGTTAAAACCCAAAACTTAACTCAATAATGAATGATTTTATGAAATCTATTTTCTCTTAATTGTAGAGGAAGTAAAGGTGAACGTGGAGACAAAGGAGCAGATGGAAGTCAAGGTGCACCCGGCGCACAAGGAGGAAACGGTCAAAAAGGCTCTCGAGGAGGACCAGGAGCAATGGGTACATATTACTCAACAAAATGTTCATAATGTTATAGATACAATTGTATTGTAAACCAGATGGCAGATTTGGTAATCAACGTTCAGGCTACTAAGATGTGCTTTAATTGCTTCATCTTTTGAAAGGGACATTTTCAATCGTTTGTCCTCGATCCCTAATTTGTTTCATTGTGCGTAGTTTTTACTCATTATAATAACATCCATAAACAGGAGGTTACGCGTTACAATGTATTGTCCGATTTGCTTGAACTGTTGATATTGAACATATATTTTTCCGTTTTAGGATCGAAAGGAGATCGAGGAAATAAAGGTCCCAAAGGCTTCAAAGGAATAAAAGGTGTCAGAGGCGGTCAGGGGCCAAGGGGAGATAACGGAGAAAAAGGAAACAAAGGGGCAAAAGGGAACAAAGGGGACACTGGAATGAAAGGACCAGGAGGTATGTTCTTATTTTAAGCCAATTATGGTGATACTTTTGCACAAAATCTGGATTAGGCAAAGTAATAAGGGATGAAAAAAGGAATGGATTATAAATTGCGACGTTGTATAACCTTCAGAGGTATCCTGGGCTACTTACAGATATTCCGCTAGTAGACTGTTGTATAGCATCTCAAAATTCTACTGTGACTAGGATCAACATCCCCTCTTGTTCATTTACAGGCTCAGCTGGCCCAAAAGGAAATACAGGTCCCAATGGTATGGCAGGAGATAAAGGTCCAAGAGGTCCCGACGGCTCCAAAGGCGGCAAAGGAGACACGGGGGCTCGGGGTGATACTGGAGCGCCAGGAAGTCAAGGACCAAAAGGCCCAGGAGGGGATGACGGAGCCAAAGGAAATACAGGAAGTAAAGGTCAAAAAGGGAGCAGTGGTAATCGCGGCGATAACGGAGACCGAGGCGACAAAGGCATGACAGGTAACAAAGGAGATAATGGAGATATTGGGGACAAAGGTAACAAGGGAATGAAAGGAGGTCCAGGAAATAAAGGCAGTACCGGTGGTAAAGGTCCAGGTGGAGACAAAGGAGACGATGGAGACCAAGGTGCAAAGGGTGAGTGTGACATAGTTAGATTATGACGTCATGGGATTGGGCTGAAGACTAATGAAAGATGTCCCATTTTGAATAAAAGTCATCTCCTAGTCTATGCCCTTGATCAAATGTCTTCTGCAATGCAATGGAGCAAGTTCTTCATTTTTATTCAACGAATACGATTTTTAAAAACATTGCAAAACATTGGAAGACATGACAAGCTGCGCCGTACCGCTATTATTGACCGCTTGTCTAGCAAATCAAAACTGGTATTTTATCGAGTTGAATTTGACTAATCTCAACATTCTTCACAAGGATTAAATCCTGTGAACGAAGCTGTGATAGATTCTCCAGAAATGTGTTGGTCTGCATGCAGGTTGATAAATAAATATAATAAATGCTAATTTTAAATGTTTATTTTTCAGGCCCGGGAGGAGACAAGGGAGATGATGGCAACGATGTAAACCAAGTTTTAATGTGCACATTGAAAAAGACCGTTGATGTCAAAAGTGCAACATGTTCAAGTGGCTTTGAACTAACTGGTTGTTCGTGTTCTTCGAGCTGCACTCATTGGACAGCCTCCGGCAACACATGTCATTGCGATTGCCCAACACCACCACATAATGTATATGTACCTAAACTTTCTGTTACAGCTAATTGTTGTCGTTTAGGGCCGGCTACTACAAAAGGTTAGAAGGGTATATATATAGTTATGTCAAAAGGAAAGGTTTAAACTTGTAACTGAGAAGGGAAATTATAACGTTTTTGAGTGTAGATTTTATGTTAAACTGTTTATATATTATCTTTTTGGAGAAAAATAGTATTATCTTTTTTAAGAAAAAAGCATTTATGTAAAACTTGTCTTTCCTCTTTATCTCTTCCCCATGCTCCGACAGACTCATCACTATAAATGGGGGTATAAAGCGAAAGAGGAGGGTTCAAGGATTGAAACAACATTTTCAAAGGCATATGGACAAGCTTCCCATTAATATTGTATAGCATTTAAAATTAAATCATAGGGGACTGGGCCTCTTTATCAGTCTTTTTATATCATTTGTGCACGGTAATAAGATTTATTGCTTCACTGAGAGGGGCTAGTGGGACCTATTTTGGGAAGTGGAATTTCAATACAAGCACTTGATTTGAAAATTGAAATGTATGTATCCTATAAATCTTATTAAACATAAAAACGTTTTGACAATCAACATTGTAAAGTGAAAACTGTGTACTGTATAAAAATCACTCTATGGTGCAGGCACCTGTCTATAAAGGTCACCTGTCTATAGTGGTCAATGCATGATTCTACACAATTTTTTATCGAATCAAACCTGAGTATAATAGTGACCCCTCTATATACAGTAGTTCATCATTCTTCAATTGCATAACTGACTGTCTATACAGAGGCGTTGCTGTAATTTTTTACCAATTAGTGAGAAGGGACTTATGAAAATTCTCGATGTTAGTAGTGCCTCCCATCAGAACTCTTTATCAAACATAGCATAGGCACTGTGCTGCACACAAAATAAGGGGAAATTTTAATGAAACACATATTTAGCTATGGTGCCTCAGGAAAATCAAACACGCTGTACAAAAACTGTACTTTTCACAATTATTCATTTTTTTGCCAAACTCTCAGATGATAAAACTTACATTTTCAATCCCAAATTGTTTATAATGAATTAGGAAAAAAAAGCCTATAATTTACTTGTATTTATTACCATTAATTTATATTTACATTTTAAAAATTATATTCAAATTAAAGATCTTCACTTATAAAAATATATATCCAAGCCATTTCAAAGTTTTGATCAAAATATACATTCGATTTGTTTGCATAGATGTCTGCCAACGTTAGTGCACTATAATAAAACAAAATGTTTGAAACTTGATGAAACTATATTGACAGGATAACGTATATATTAAAACAAAAAAATTTGTTCAATTTTACATATTGGAATACTCAAATTATATTACACAAATGTTATGATGAAATGTTTTGTCAGATCTTTTATGAGTGAAGATACACACTACATCTTGTTTGAGAACAGAAAATGCAAGTTATAGCCTGCGTGCAGACTAAAATGTTTATGTCTCTTTATAAGAAACGATTAGTCTGCACGCAGACTAGACACTTGTGATGTGCAACCGTATTACATACAGAGACACAACAATGAAACTGGACAAAATAGAGTAGATAGGCCATGGCACCATATCATACTACCTCTGTTCTACATGTCCCAGCAAGGTATTCAACCTAAAAGATTCAAGATCTCAATTTGGTGCCAATACACAGCTTCACCGACAAATACAGGGTGCCACAAAATGCAGGAACCTAGGAACCACGTTACGAAAAGGCCTACAAAAATTCTGAAGGCTTCGACCTTTTTGAGGAACTTGAATGTTTTTTACATTAATATGTTTGAATGTTTCAGCTATGTTGGATCTACAATCCCTGAAGTCCAGAAAACTTGTGACACCCTACACATCTATCTTTGTTTACATTTACAATAAACTTCATGTATAAACTTACTTAAATGCATCTTTCATCGTTGACCAATTTTCTTTGATCACTATTTTCTTCACTTGAATTAATTTGTGCTCTGACAGCATCCAAATGATCATAAGAATTATTCATTTCATCTGACCCTGGTCTTGATTTCGTAGCATTAGAATCAAGATGATCATAAATCGCTTCTGTTATAGGTTGAGTGTCATTCAAGTGACTATAAATGTCATTGCTATCATCTTGGTTTGACTTTATAGTATCGCGATTAGCTTGTGTTTCATTTAAATGATTATAAATATCATCACTGTCGCCTTGCGTAGAATTCATCGTACCATGATTTGGCTGTTGCTGCTTGTTCATGTGATCATGTGATAATTTATCATACATACTTTCAACATGTACCCCGCTGTCCGTCCTTGATAGAGTATCATAAGTTGCTTCTGTGAATCCTTCATTAGCAATACCATTTGATGGTTTTGTGTCTTTACATGGAAAACTTAACACACTATAATCAGCATCTGGTGGTGGTCTTTTCAATGGTAATGAATTGGTATGGTCTAAACAATCGTATGTGTCATTGCCAACAGTGCGTCCAGGTTCTAACGATATAGTTTTACAATAAATCGGATTTGTTGCGGTGTTATTTTCAGATGATGGTGCTTTTGCGGTGTCATAAATTGGATTTGGTTGTGCTGCACCATTGTCTAGCATTTCATATAAACTGGAATCTGTAGGGGGAAATCAAGAGTAACATGGTTCTTACTAGTATAGACGATATTACCAACTATCAGCTATTAACAAGAGTTGTGGTGATATTTTTACATTCATTAGTCAATTGTAAGTTATTTGAAATTAGTTTTAAAAGTGCAAAATGGAGTTCTACATTTGAGAGTTTGTAGAGCATGGGTCTAAACAAGCTTCACAATCACCGTCACCTTTGAATGGAGTCAACAGCAAAATTCAAAAGATATCACAATTCACGATCACAATTTTTACAAAAGGGCAGTAGCTCCTTTAAGAGTTTTCAAAGAGCCACTATTTGGGAAAACAAGTTGCTTTTCCATTGTTAGATGGGACTTTATTTCTGACAAAACAATTTTTGCCCTCTAAGTGGCAGTACACTCCTAAGCTTATGTTAAAGGTATCCAGGGCTTGAAAGTAATGTATCTTTTGGAGCTTTCCTACAAGCGATGATTTTATGCAGAGCTATAGATTGATACTGTTGAAAAGCGTAGGTTTGAGGCAAATGTGGATTCAAACAAAAACCAATACTCAGAGTACTCATAATGGGGAGGCAAACGTGATCTAAAGGATTCCATCTGTCAGCACAAGGAGGGTTAACTTGATGCTCAGATGAGCTGAAGACCTAGTTGATCATGGAAGGTTTAAACACACATGTATGTCCTACAAATGCAGCTTGAAAAGAGATCAATCATATCAGCAAATCTCAGTATCAAATCTAAAAAATAATACATACCACCATTCTGGCCATCCATTCCATCAAATTCAACAATTAGTTTACTGCCAGATCTCGTGCTGGAGAAAGTCAAATTAACAAAAAAATTTCAATGGATGATAACTCACACTGGACAGTAGAGTATAAATCATAAATATAGCTATGCCATAATTTCTTTTACTTTCAGGGATCAATCAAATATCAATATATACAAAATAATCAAGCTCAGTAAATCATTTCCAATTCATAAATAATCTCTAATTGGTTGTTGGAACTTGGTAGTGTTGACCTTGAAACCTTTAGCATTGCATTGATTTTTGTCTGAGGAGTCTAAACCATTTGGTTATCAGCTTATAATCATATTCCAAACCATTCATTTAATCATTCATTCATTAATTCATTCATTCATTACTTCATTCATTTAGTCAGTCAGTCAGAAAATAGAATACGACGTTTTTCATACCTAGCTTTTACAGTGATACCTCCATAAGTTTTTCTGCGACGTGAAACTACGACGTAGCCAGCAATAATACAACATGCCAATAATACAATCAATGCGACGGGAATCGATATTTTCATTGTTGAACTGAGGCCAGTTGCAGCATCTATGAATCATGAAAATTCATGTTGATCAATATCTCTTTAAGATAAATAGAATATGCTGTCTTTCAAATAATTACGAATTGAAATTGTGCCTTTATGCTACTTTTACCATTTACACTGAGCCTACATGTACCATGCGTTAAGTCATGCACATGTAAAAACACGACTGTTTTATCATGTATTAATATCAGTTATGTTAAACTAACCTGGGCATGCACCAGTAGCAGGATGACAATCACAAGAACATGCCTGTGAGCAGTTGCGGCCATAAAAGCCAGTGGGGCAAGCTACAAAGAGATAACCCGTATATGATCAAAATGATTGGAAGAATATTCCATGAGCAAAGTGAATGAATCTGCGAGTCAGTCAGTCAGTCAGTCAGTCAGTCAGTCAGTCAGTCAGTCAGTCAGTCAGTCAGTCAGTCAGTCAGTCAGTC
>JANVCG010056337.1:0-19023 GCA_025505365.1 Haliclystus inabai
TCAAAGTTAGTAGACACACTACATACCAGCATTTCGTTGAATTCATTCCTCTTTCGTTTGCCTTTTCCTCTTTTCTTATACAATTCTTTTCTGTCTTGTACTAATCCAAGCATGAACAGCTGTTGTGATACCTGATGCAAAACACGACACAAAATTATTAGATTCAAGTAATAACTTTGTTTGGAAAAGTGAGAAAGCAATCTTGATAAAACAGTTGGACCATCAAGATAGTGGCATTGATGGGTGATTAGCCTATTCTCAACGGAAATTGACAAAAAGTAAAAACCTTTGAGTCAGTCAATTGGTTGGTATATATTAAATAATCGGGATGAAAAAGGATGATTTTTGTAACAACAATTAGTAAAAAACAGCAAATTAAATTCATCAGTAACTAATACCTTGCGTTTTGATTTGTCAAAAGAAAGGAGTGCACATATTGTTCCAAGTGGATCTAAATTGAGTTCAATCAGAAAATGATAGGTAACATAATTATTAAAACATGATTAACCCATAAGGAGTAGTATTCAATGGACAAATACAGTACAGTTGTAACAGAATGTCAAAATTATGACTAAGAGAGGATAGAAAAATGGATATTGATCTTGGAGGGGTTGATCAAAAAGGATGCTGTTGAGCACAAAGGGAAGGGCGTCTGGTATTAGATCAATTGCTTTTTAAGTACTTTATGGAAAATTTTGACTAGCAGTGGTATACATATACAGGAGCTGGAGTGAAACTGCAAATCTTTCAACATTTCAACAGGAGCCGGATTGGAATTGTTCCTATACAAACGGGAGCAGAAGCCGGTGTCTCTGTATCCTAATTTAAAAACTGATTCGAGGCTTCGTTCCTTTACTTTTTCGAATTTGGAAGAGGAGAATTTTTTCAAATCGGGAGTCAGAGTTAGAGTTTGATTGGCTAATTGTTTGGAGGCAGGGTTGGAGCGAAATTTACCGGCAGGAGTTACTTTTGAGTCAGAGTCTGAAAATTTTTGACTCCGTACACCTTGGTAGCACAGTTGCTGTAGATACTTCACAAATTATATCAAAATTCTCTTTCTCTCTACTTATTATTTCGAAACAATAAAATAAGGGTGAATTACTTCATACCATCTGCATTTTTGTTTTCTTGGAAAATGTGTTTCAGCTCTTCGTTTTGTTCTTCTGTCCATTTAGGTTTCTTTGGAGCTTTTGGTCTGAGAAGATAAAATTATCATTTAAAAAAAATACAATAATTATTTAAAACTGTTATAGTAATATTTAATAACAATTTATTAATCTAGTTTTCTGACTGAGTGAATTACTTTTTCTCAAATTATCAGTTCTCGGGCTAATGATTAATGAGAGTTCTAGTTCTAAATGACCTAGTTTTACAGGTGATTTGTGAGTTTTGATAATTCTTTCATGGGAAGGAGCTAAAACTGATTTTAATTTTAGAGCAGTTAAACTCCTCACCATTGGTGGGGTTTGGGATTGGTGCTTGGTTGGTGGGAGTTCATCATTGCGTTTGCGTGAGGTAGCTTAACTGCGTGCGTACCTGTCTCCACCACCCAAACCAAGCATTCACTTCTACTCTCATTATGGGATATCTTTTTCACTTGAACACAATACACAATGAACACATTTTAAGAGTGGTAAAACTTTAATGCCCACAATACGACCAGACTGTGGTACACGGGCATTTTTCACTTGCAAGATTTCCTATTGAATGCCTGCTACATGAAGAAACAGTCCTGTGAAAGACGTTTCTCAACTTAACAGGTTCTGAATAAATGATGATGATGATGATGATGATGATGATTATGATGATGATGATGATGATGATGATTATCTCCTCTTGCCTCAACTTGATGCGTCACGGAAGTCTAAGACTTGGAATCGAGGGTATCCAATAGCCAATCAGTACTGAATTTGATTGTCAATCAATATTAGTATAAGTAATGATAACTATTATAGATGACTTTGAACCATGATGAAATGGAAAAAGTGATTGTCATGGTAGCTGCAACAAAATATTTACCTTGGCAGCTCTTTGGCGGATTCCACAAGACGCAATCGCACAAGTTTGTTGACAATCTACATCATCAAAAATTAATATATAACATATTATGGTAAGTTGGTCACTAAAAATGTTGTTACTTTATAAATGGGATCATTATTTCAATAAAATTTTTAAAATTTGTTCGATTATTGAGAAGTCACCAACAAGCTTTGTGAAAATCACTCATCAAACTAAACACCATTGAAGGATTAAATTCTCAAAGCACCTAAAACACATTTCTTCCACAAAATTACAAAGGCAAATATCTTTGATCCAGATTGGAGTGCAATCGATAGCTAGAATCAAGTTTCTTGGCTAGTAACACGCAAATGTTGTACAGTGAACACAAATGCATACACAAGGCTACTGGCTAGGATAAAGAGTTGATTTCAAGGTATGGAAAGATATAAGTCTGGTTTTATCGAATTGAATTGGATGAGACAGTGAAACCTATTTATAAAGGTCGCTTCACAACATAAGAAATGATAAATTCTATTAATGTTAATCATTCAGTATAATATTCAAACATTGCTATACAGGACAGCATCCCATACATAACAAAATATTCAATACCAACGTTGCTTTTATAATACCATAAACAAATAGCTTGAAACAAATAAACAAATACATACCTGCCCACGACTTCTTGTTTTGTCTGTTAAATTATCCAAAATACACTGAACAGGATCTAAACAAACAAAAATATATACAGTGAAATTTGTGTATTAAGATTACTCTATAGAGAAGTCACCTGTCTATAATGGTCACTTGATATTGTTACTAGTGTCAATTCAACTGAGCCTTTTTGTAAAGGTTGCGTCTATTTAGCAGTAAAAATTGCAATCTTACAAGTGGCTGTTATACACAAGTTTTATTTGTTTTTTGATTCTATCAAGACATTTAGCTTCATATCTAGATTTTTCTACATTGGTGGGAAAGAACAATTATACTTAAAATTACCTTCTTCACCACGAAATTGGTCATACACAGTTTTCAATTCTTCCTCTTCTTCATATGTCCATTTTTCTCTCCGTTTACCAATTCCACTAGAAAATAAAAGTATATTCATCATGTTGCCCTGCACCACGCACTTTTTACTTTGTCTCAGATGGGAGAAGTGGGACCATAATTGAAAAACTATTTACAATTATGTTTCATCTGTATTTGTGTTTTGGAATTTGATGCAGAAAAGTGGAAAAATTTAAGTAAAAGCTGAAAACCCAGACAGTTGAAAAAAGTTACAAATTGATAGCTGTCTTCCTATGAGAGTGAAACCTGTGTATACAAGTCACCCAATTAAGCACCCACATGTCTATAATGGTCATTAAATATTATTGTAAATGTAAATTCCTATAGAATTCAACCTGTCTATGAAGTTCATCTTTCTCTAGTGTTCAACGATTTCTTGATCTTAATAACAGGCCTTTATAGGTTTCATTGTACATTATACAAACTACATATGACAGTATATAAAACACAAAGAATTGATTTTATTTGTTACTTTTAAAAACATACTGAGCTGCAGCTGAGCCATATCCTTCCATAATTTCATAACAATCAAGACCATGTTTCCAGAATAATGTTTCAACCACAAGCATAGGTCTTTCAGGTAAGAGACGGAAAAATTTTGAGAGAATAAACTTTGCAAGATCAACCACTTCCTAGAATATAAACTTTTACATTAGCAACAAACCCAGTAAGTTTGCCTAAATGACTCGAAGCTTGAATAAATCAAAGGTCATCAAAGGTATGTTTTTATGGATGTCTACAGATATTCTAAGAGCTCTGTTTTGTAAGATCTATTCAGGCGGTAAAATCAACTTTTCTTATAGTGATGATTAGAGTATAATCTCGTAGATGGCAATTAGAAAAAGTGAAATTCCTGGTTATTTATACCACAGATTTGACATCCTCCAAAGTTTTATGGACACATCCACATTACACAATGTTAGATAAGAGCAGGATTAGCTAAATGCAAAAACTGCACTTTGCAATTTGGCATGGTTCCATGGTATTAGTAATCATGTAGTAAAATAAACCTGTGTATAAAGGTCACCTCTCTGAAACAGTCAGCATTCTCAATCCTACAGGTGGCCATTACAGGCAGGTTCAACTGTATTATGTACATTACAGGCTGTAATTTACAGGACACATAAACCTTTTAGTAATCCCAGGGATAAAGTTAAAAGCAGATTTTCCTGCAGAGTGACATGAGCTGTAGTAATTACCTGGTATTGTCTGGCACCAGAAAATTTCAACACACGATCAAACGTACGAAACAAAGACAGCTGAAATAGCATTGCTGGTGATTTTAGCGACACAGTAACACGGTGGAGAACTTTCACAATACAATGATTTGTAAATGATGCATTTTGCTCAAAATATTTCAGCAGGTGACAATACGGTTGGAGTACACGTGCATCTAGTAACCTGGTAAATCAAAAAAAGTAAAATAAGTAACAAATCTCAACGACATTGATATTTGTGTTGGTAACAGTTAGCTCCAAAATTTACCTTGCTAAGGTTAATGAGCAATGTAACGTATGGAAGAATAACCAATGATTAACCATTATCAAGACCTGATGGGTATGCTTCAGATTCCAGGACACACAGTGATCACAAGCCAAGTGTTCAGAAGTTATCAAGTTTCAGATACTTATTCAGATCTATTCGGAAATCAAAGGTGACTAGCTTCATTAAGAGCTTGCCTTTAAAAGGCACCATGAACATGTTTTCTTTACAATTCTGTTTTTTTGTTAATTTTCTTTTCACAGAATAAGAAGGATACAGAATAAGAATAAGAATAATAATCATTTCTTCTTAATTTTCTATTTTTCTCTCCAAGGTACTTACAGCTAGACTGAATTTATTACATTCAACAATGTCTCTCAATAAACAAGGATATACTGCTTATGAGATGAAGACAGCCATTGTTTTATATTTTGCTATTTTATGATTACTTTCACTTAATGTGGTTTAAATAAATTTCTATTTTGTTCTATCTTTCAGATGAATGGTATATAAGATCTGAATTCATCACACATACAAAACTATGCTTAGACCTAGAGGATTTCTAAGGCAGCCTAAAATAAAAAATTGGCTAATGTAACAGCTATAAAGGACATAAAACTTCTGAGTCCTTAATTGAATTAGCGGCCTTATTGCATAAGGTTTCACAAAAAAGCTATTACACATCGTTTTATGACAATTCACATCATGGGGAATGAAGAACAATCTATTTGATTTGAACATTTCTGCATAGTTATCTGATTCTTATAGTTTACCTTTTCAAAAATGAAGAGAATTCAAACGTCTTTTCCCCATAGCTAATAAGATTTTCTTCTTCTTCCTCTTCTTCTTCTTCATCATTAATTTCTTCATTTTCTATTTCTGGAGTTTCTGCAAGCAAGCATAATACAGCAGAATATGATTAATAATAAATAGTCTAAATGACCAGGAACCTTGAAACACCTTTGCAATTAGGAACCAGATGTAAACTCGACTCCATGAAAAAGCATTAAATGTCCTTTGTCTGATGGATATAACTGTGCAGCTTTCTGTATACAGGGCATTGGTCTACTTGAGTTAACAAGGTAATATGAGGCTTGCCTGCTATTTTAGAATCGTAAAAGAGCAATGAAATGGTTGAGGATTGGAGTATGATTGCGTCAAAGTAAATACAGAAAATATAATACACACCATCCAATGCAATACATGAGATGGGTTAAAAAATCTCAAGTCCGTAGAAAAATTAGAAATTTTCAACCCAAAATTATTGAAATCGGATAGAAGTAATATAGTTGCTGAAACATATGACATTTGAATTATCCAACGACTGAAATTGACTTATGAAATGTGAAATCAAAATTCCAATTGTATTTTTGAGAAGTGTTATTGATGCCATGATCATAATGATGACAACTAGTTTAAAATAAATTTTGTATTATAATTACATTACAAACTCACTTACCTGGTACAGTAACTGAATCATTTTGGTTCATCAATGCCATAAGCTCACCTATGAAAAACAAATCTTTGAAAATCCACACATCATCTTGGATAATCACAGAGTAACAATTAATAATTCCGATTCAATCAGAAAATAATTCTTTCGTGTGGATTTCCATAATCATTTTTTTACTCAATGGTTTCTCTTATCAATATAAAAGCCTAAAAATATCATCAAGACACTTTTTAATGAAAAGTTACTCACTTGGGAACTGTTTAGAAAATATTTCCTTAAGCAAGACAAATTCATCTTCAGAAGAAAAATCTTGGGAGCCAAAATGATCCTCTTCAGGCCAAACTTCCCTGTGATAAATAAACATAAGTAAGACACTAGGTTTCGTCGAAGATGGAAGAGAAAAATTTAATTGAAAAAAATATGGGTAAGTATCAGAGGTGTTACGAAGTCAGATTTTTCAGACTCCGACTCAAAAAATTCCAACCAGCAGAATTTGTCTCCAACTCCTAAAAAATCAGGCAATCAAACTTAGACTCTAACTCCTGTTTTAAACAAATCCTGCCAACTCCTGTTTAAAATCCGTTACTTGATGTAAACTGTAATGGTTTTATATAAAACATACCCTTGCCTCCATTTTCTGGTATTCACAAGTTACAATCTGGAAATATTATCATATATTGAGGATAAAATGTATTTAATAAGTTTCTCACCTTGAAGCTTTCAAAAGACTCAATGCTTTAACGCAATCTTTCTCTCGTAAATGTGCTTGGATTCTTAGCAAAGCCAATTCCCTTGATTGTAAAATGAAGAAACATTTGACAAATTGCGAGTAATTACAACATAGCAACGAAAATCTTTCAAATATACGATAGCTAGTATGACGTAACCCTTTGGTAGGTTGTTTTGTGCAACATGCGTACAATAGTCTACCTATATAAGTCTCAACAACAACAAACATATCACAGTACCTTTGTTCATCCATTGTTGTGTCTGAAGTAGCGTCAAAAGGGCTTGCATTCTCGACATCAAGTGTACTGCCATCAGATTGTACCAGCTTGGATAAAACAGGTGACACATCATCTTGCCATAGTTGTTCTAATTGGTTTTCATTCAAGACAGTTGGTCTTTTTTTGGTTGTACTGCGCTTGGCTTTACCCCTTCTCTTCTTCTTCTAAGTAAAGAAGATACAGAGATTGAGTAATAAATTGCAAATAACATAGCTTGATGTCAGGGCAGGCAGAGATAAATAAATTATATTAGGAAATTGCTGCATATTCTTAATCATTTCTGAAAAATAACTATCACATAGAGACGTTCAAAGGAACAAACATTCGCTATTCTATTTTTTTTCGAACAACAGCTTTGATATGTCATGTCAAACTTGTTTCACAATCCTGTATAGTCATATGTGTAAGCATGTTTGCTCTGATGAATTTTGTACGTGCTCAAACATTTATTCGTTAGACTTTGAATAACATATGAAAAACAGGATTCCTGGTATTTTAGAAAAAAATAATTAAAAAATTTAAGATCAAATTTATGTCTCGGAATGATTTTCATATTGATGGATAGTGTACTTTGAGGAGTGAGCGACTGATTGTTAGTTGGTATACATGGATAATTTTGTTTGTATAGCATACTTGAGGGTTCAGCTATTAATCATTTCTCCATGGTAGGTAGGCTATTAGTATAAATTGAAAACTGATTTACGCTGGCTGTTGTGATCTAAAATTTAACATACTTTGACTAGAATAACCCCTTTTTCTTTAGTATATGAATCCAGCATTTTCATGTAAACGTGAAAAGTTTCAATCAAATCTTTCAGATAAGACCTAAAGCAAAACAGAATATATTTGTGAAATATACGAGAAAATGTCAACATGTCATCACTTGTTGGTTTTCAAATATGATTCTGAATCAGATTAGAATTTCAAAATTAGAGAGTCAAAATTTCAAATATTTAGATTCAATTCTGGTAATATAGAAATACAATAAATTAAGGTTTCAAGTTAGACTATCTTAGCTCTACTTATAATATCTTGGTCATATGTATAAGCCATAGTGCAATCTTAAATCCAATTCATCAAAATTGAGTTCAATCCGTAGGCAGGACTGATTTGAAAAATCTCAAGTGTTTACTCATTTAGAATAATAAAAGAAACAAATCTCATTCGTAATTTAAACTGACAGGTTAAATTGGTAGGGATTTATATTGAAACACCCTGTCAAATTAAAAAAAAACTAGTATCATTCAGAAGGGGGGACTTGAAGGGTACGGTTGAAGAGCTATCATTACTTTTCAAATTTGACTCGTTTAGTGAAACTAAGTTAATCTAAATTGATCAAAGTCCGGTTTGATGTATATAAAAATACCGTACAAACTCTTACTGACAGATCTCTAATTAACGATATCACATGATCATACCTTGGTTGAACGTTAACAGAAAATTTCCTCAACAGTGTGATAAAGATGTCTCTATATTCTTCAACATACATGATATTACCTAAAAGTGCCATTGGGTGAAATAGTAATCATAAATAAAATTCAATTTTATTACAGAAGAAAATATGGGACTTCTGATTTCAACTGCATCTTATCCAGCAACGATCAGATTTAATAAAAATAATGAATTCACATCAGTAAAGCGCTTTTTAAAATTCAATACAATTTATTTAATAAGATTGTCTAGTGTAAAACAGTAACACAGTACTAATTTTTCAAAAAAATTTCACATATCATCAAATTCTGTATACAATGTTGAGCCTGCTTTTTGTAGACAAATCATAACTAATATAAAACATGTTTACTTGAATTCATTTATTATCAACTGTTCAGTATATCAATATGCTGTTAAGGTGTCTTACTATCTTGGATCAAAAGGCTACATAGCAAATATAGTATTTCAATGCATTGGTTTACTTTAGGGCAAACAGTGGTTTTAAATCCAGTGGCATAGCAACAAATTAAATCCAATAGCAAGACTCTTTTCACTCAGTAAAACTGCAAGGAAGTTCAATAATCTTGATTTTTGTTGTCAAATTACATTAAAAAACAAAACAAGTGCATCTTGCTTTAGATCCTTAATAGTGATTCTGTTGCGTAAAAAAATGATGTAAGCACTAATGAAAAGTTCTGTATTGAACTAATCAACTTGTGAGCTAATTAACTGTGTTCAACTGTTTCGAACGTCTATCGAATGTTTTGCATGCTAGGTACCTCATAAAAATATGAGAGTTGCGATATTGATTAGAAATTGTCAACAAAGAAATGCTTCAACCTTCTCCAAATAGTAATTATTTATTTTATAATTGCTCAATACACACATGATAGTGCCGCAAAAACAAATCAAATCTCAATAATTTCTGAAGTTTCTCTGGATTTCTGTTGAGAAGCATCCTTACTCTCAGCTTGGTGGAACGGTATAGAGCTGAATTAGTAATATTAGTAGTGTTAGCTGAACGACGTTTCAATTAGCTAAAAACAAATGATAAACTGTTGTTTTAAATTTAGTGACATCTATTTACGTACTTTTCATGACTTTTGACGCATCTTTGACATCTGCATTTTTAGATTTTTCCATTGTAACGACATACATTAAGACCTCTTGGTAGCAACGCAATGCTAAATGTAGCCTGCAAAGCAAATTACGGTGAATAACATTGTCTAAACAGACTGATGAAATATCATTAGAATTGATAAAATGTTTAAAAACATTCATTGAATTAGGATTAGAGTGGTCCGTAGTACAGTAGTATAACTTAAACTCATATCTCAACTGCCAGTGGCTATTTTCCTCTCGATATTTTTGTGTAATGAACCAGCACAGGGAAGATAATTATCATCAAGTGTTCTTGCATATACACTGTTTGCCATGTCCAAAATGTATGCTTACAAAGTCGTCTTGCATGTTAAGAAAAGTAAACACTTGCTTGTTTTTGTAAGGCAACAGAAAAGTTTGGATGGCAAAGACTGTGTATATAAGGGTTACCTTACAGAGCAGTTAACCTGTCTACAACCGTCATTTTGTTTAGCTACAAATGTGAATTCTATTGAAATAAACCTGTATATAAAGGTCACCTCTTTTGAATGGTCACCATTCCCTATCTAACAGTTGCCCATAAAACACAGTTTCCACTGCACTGATTACAATGTTATGCTTGCTTCAAATGAGCGTCAGCGTTCAAATCTTGATGCTGTATTTGAAACAAACTGATTCTAATAGCAAATATCAAATCCAAGTTTGTTACTCTTTGAGATCATTTCTAAATTACTTTTTTCATAATAAAAAATGTAACTTTTCAAAATTGTCGGGCTTTGAGTAAGGTTTGATGGAGCAGTAGTACGTTAACGAGCCACAGTATGATAATTTGATTCTATACATGTGTATCATCAGGTTTTATGTATGTTAATTATGACAAACACTAACGGAATACAAATTGACGAGACCTGATTACCTTTTTGCCCAAATTCTGGCATCCTTCTTATCTGTGGTCATATGGTCATAGTAAGTAAACAATTGACGGAGAATGTACTGGAAAATATTAACTGATAGAGTTTCTCTGAAAAAAGAGAAATAAGAAAGACAAACGATAATTTAATCTAGAGAAGAAGTAAAAGCATTCACATCAGCAGAAATACCATCAATTTTGTAGAAATGCTCATACAACAAAATACAACAAAATCATCTGTAGACAGTATCATAAACAATCAGACAAAACACTGAATTCTGAGTAAACATTTTGACTAATTGGAGAAACTTATAATCGACCCAAAGAAGCTAGCAGGAAGATGAAGTTATCCAAAATTTAATTGAGACTGACATGAGCAATACCAGACCCCCAGAGCCAAGGCATGGTTGGCCTATAGCCTACTTCAATATAGCATGAGCGCCTGACTCACAAAGAGGAATTGGAAAGTACATATTTTGATGTGGTATCAAGATTACGGATGTGCTACAATGCTAAATGGCTTTTGAAAACATGTTGTGATTTAATTCCCTTCCATAATATGTAAATACATACTCACCTGACGTATTCAACTTTAAAACCATGATGACGATTGAAATTCATGAAAAACCTGAGTACAATAAAACAACAATTGAAGTAAATACATAAGCTTCTGCAAACAGATGCAGCAAAAAGAGACGGTACAATGACCTGATCAAGTAAAAGAATGGATAATCCTACATGAAGAGTCTAAAATGATCATCAGCCTGTCTATTGGGTTTGTTGTGAACATGGCAGAAGTAATGATACACCATTCCAAATCTGGCCTCAGATTTCAAACATTTTTGCAACAAGGCTGTAGGTCATTTTAGACTCTTCAAAGTCTGTATGAAAGTAGCTTGACCAAAATATATAAGATAGCTCTTAACCCAGTAATCCATCTCCAGAAAATTAATAAATAGATACAGTGAAACCTGCATGTAAAGGCCACCGTATAGAGTATCCAGTCAGCAGCCAACTGCCTTGAATGGACACTTTGTGTTACTGAAAATGTTAACTCTATTTAATTCATGCTGTGTGTAAAGGCCACCTCTCTACAGTGGTCAACATTAATCCACCTCACAGATGACCATTATACACAGGCTTTAGTGTAGCAGTAAGAAGAATCCATAAACAAACATGCATTAAGCTAAAAAATACTACAATTTAAGAATATCATAAAGTATGCTGCATTGTAGTACAATATGTTACCTCATAGCCCATAAATAGTAGGATTCATCATTGTCTTGAGCTTTTTTATGCATGATATTATCCTGTTGGAATCAAAACCAAAATGACAACATATAGATTTTTTTTACAATGAATAAAAAAGCGCAATTATACAAATGAAAATATGGATTGTAGACCATTCTTTAAAAGAATAACAACGAGATATTTGAAGCCATTTACTAATACACTAATAAAAGTTCAGTTGAGTGATCTTGAACAATGGATAAATTGTAGTCATGGTTACCTTGATCACATTCATCAGTGGATTATAACACGATTCAACAAAATTACTACAAAATTCCTTCAGCATAAGTCTGAAAGAAAAATAACATAATTTTGAGTAATTTTACTTTCCTCAAAGAAACGATATCACATAAAGTATGTGCAGAAGTTTGAATATGGGTGCATGTAGAATAATTGTTTAAAAAAGTTTTTTGCTTTTTTTAGTGAATATTTATATGGTACTAAATTTGCAAATTCAAAGTTCAAACCAAATAGGCTTGTCAGTTTGATGGTTGGACTAATTCTAGAGCTTTCAAAAATGATTCAAACAAATTGACAATTAAGATAAAGTTACATTGATGTGTTAGTGATTTACACCTAATAATTCAATACTCAGAACGAAGGAATATCAAAGTGAATCATGGCATGTCTTTGTCTCAAAACATGTCACTGCTAGCAAATGAAAAACAGTAAGAGTATGCATAATTATAAATAATATTTTTATTGCTTTACCTTATACTAGCAGTCGATTCTCTTTCTAAATTACGGTCTTCAACTTCCCTATGATTTATTCTCTTTTTCATCGGATTCTTATGAAAGTCAAATGAGATATCATCTGATGCTAGATGATGAAAAAGAAAAGTGATGTATTAGATGACCTATACAACAAATCTTGGTACAAGTATCAGCTCCTTCAAACATATGCCTGTTCTCTAAATCCTTCATTAAAAATTTTGTACAAGTAGAGTCGAATGCTACCATCTATTTTATGTGGCTTTTCTATTTATATTATTTTTGTATATTTAGTATAAAACTATTCTCTCATCATTCAATAGTAGGCTATAAATCCACTCTCATTTAATCATGGGTGTTATTGGACTTTTCAAATATTAATTTAACATTTTATGAAAACCAGATAGCCATTCAGCTTTCACACAAGAAATGGCTCAACACAAAACTTCACATGTGTCGAAGTGTGTATTTATAGGCCAGTTTCCTTTAATGACCGACCAGTAGTGCTCTAAAGGGACATTAAATCCAAGACGTTATGAATTGAGAACAAAACCCACAACCACCAACTGAGTTACTTTAGAGGGATTTTACCAATCAATTATGATAGCTCAACAAGGCTTAACAAAAAAACCGAAACACACTTTATACAGTCTAAAATGACCAGCAGTCTTTGTATTGTTTCAGTTGTGAATATGGCTGAAATGATGACGCTTTTTTCCAGAAGTGGCATTGTTAACAGTTCGAGAAACAAAGCCGACATCACTTTATGATATCCAGTTTGAAATTTGGCCCCAGCTTTCACACATTTTTGCAACAAGGCTGTTAAAGGATATTCTGGAAAACTCTTGGACTCTTCAAAGTGAGACATGTGTATAATGACCAGCTATTTGAAAATGGAATGTTAACCTTTAATATACAGAGGTGACCTTTGGACAGAAATTCTAATTAAATTCATATTTTTAACAGCATTAAACAATAATATTTGATTCTTACTTGCAACATTCTTATGGTAAACTAATGTTGATTTTCTGTCAATTCCTGTTTTGTTTTCTACCCAAAATGATCCACGAAATCTGCTATGTCTGCAAATTGAAATATCAAATATTGTACCAGCAAATGGCTTTTCTTGACATCTTATTTTATTCAGTGGTAGAGAAAATAATTAGCTGACGTTACTTCTTAGTTAACTTACCGGGTTCCTAATTTCTTGATGCTTGCTTTTTTCTTGAGTGCTTCAGCTTCGCGCATCATAGCTAGTTCACTGGAAATAGAAAATATTCAAATTGTTTGATTATAATTTTTTATTCTTTTGTAATTCACATTTCATTCTGTAAGATGGAATGATTCGGTTATAATAAAAGGTATATAATAGCATGGCACCTACTGATACTGTACCTACTATTTTTCAAAGGTACTTGGAAGACCTGAGCTAGATAAATGAGTGTGGAATTTCAAGCAGTGGCAGCTTGCTGTTTGGCAACTGGCGGGATGGTTCTACATGCTGTCAATGTAATCTTTGTGTACTGCAGCATCAAATGGCGTAGTTAACTTAAATGATTCGAAATAAATGGTGATGATGATGATGATCACAATGACAATGATAGGACTTCTTTGAAAGCGATCTGTTTTACATGCCACCAGACTGAACTGGTACCTTGAAAATTGCTCTCAGGGAATTATACTCTACCCAATCCAGGCAAACTCTTTCGACTCAATCAAAGATTATTAAGGAGTTGATATTGATGGGGCTGTAGAAGCAGTAAATCAAGGACAATACGATTCTTTAAGAATTAGAT
This sequence comes from Haliclystus inabai, assembly GCA_025505365.1. NCBI lineage: Eukaryota > Metazoa > Cnidaria > Staurozoa > Stauromedusae > Haliclystidae > Haliclystus > Haliclystus inabai. The sequence continues at coordinate 14,251 of JANVCG010056337.1, forward strand.
AGAAGATCAATGTATGTAGCAAAATATGACAGTTGAAAAGAGCTAACCTTATTTCTTTCTTTCTCGTTGAAGTAGTATATGTTGACCCGGTAGATGCCAATTTTTCAGGATTCTTAAGATAAACAAAAAATTCATCAATTCAAATGTAATCAGGTTCCAGATTTAACAATTATTAGGACACAAAAGGGTGATAATAAATCTAGCATCAAACCATGAGATTCATTACTTAATAAAGAGAATCTCTTTGCTACTTAGCTGGCACAGTGTATGCATTATGTTTAAGATTGCGTGCATCAGTATTTCTTCCAGTGACTTTAATTAAATGTGCTGTTGGGGGAGCTTTGGATATCAAGAAGACTTTTGATGAATCTTAGAAGGTACATGACATGCGTCAAATCAGATTCAAGGACTAGCATTTATATGGTAACAGAATGTCAAAAATCAGGGGAATATAAAGCGTGAGTCTTAATTTTTGCCTCATGAAGTAGATTCAACTGTTGTTTTCTATATTTTCGAGCCACTCTACAGGTTTTTAGGATTACACCAAACAGCAATATTTTGGTTAAACCGATCATGGCCAATCTAAGGCTTGCTGAACCAATAACCGATTGATCACTGAACAAACATTACTCCAACTTCCATAATCTTTATACATTTTTTCACAGCTTTTAAATTACCAAAACCAGTAAGAAATACCTTTGAAATACATTTTTCAAGTTTGAGTGAAATATAACGAACATATTTTCATTCATTGTCTGCAAAGTGTTTAACTACTGACACCTAATGGTATTATCATTATTGTGAAAAAGCTCAAAGTCCTTTGTTCAGAAGTTGTTACGTAGAACATGGAAATAATCGGCTTTCCGAACAAACACCCATCAAGTTATGTTTGGTACCGATGGAACAGGATTTGTTTGTTTGTTGCAAACCTACTGGTTTTGAAAATAATGTCTGAGCTAACAAAATTCCACATCAATTTATCAGTAGAAAATACACCCTACATAATAAAATAAGATTAAATGATATATATTCTAAAATGGTATCACAAATTGTGTCGTGGAGGTATCTCAATTGAGTTTGAGAAAGTTTAGATTTCATATGCTCTTGCCGACACTATTCACTGTGGTCTACTAAACAGAGATTGAAACACAAATACAGTGACATGAAGTCGTTCTTGCAATTAAGAAATGTAATCTAGCCTACTTTGTATACGTCTAAGAACGTCATCTACAATTGATAAAAGGAAAGAAATAAGGACACTCTCAATAGTCAAATCATTGTTTCTAACCTGCTCTCTCAACATTAAAGAAACTATCTCAACAGCATGCATACACCATTGTGCCTACAAGATAAAAACAGAAAAACAAAATGTGAAACAGAATGAGGCGATGTTGAAGTCACTTCTGTTCACAATATTCGCAATACCATCTCTGCAAGCTAGGCAAACAGTAATATCATCCCAGGAATATGCCTCACAATACAAGAAATCTGCATGTCATTATGTGTTCATATCTAAAATTTCCACCCAACCACCTTTTAGTAACTTCAAGAGGTATATATGTCTGATTCTTCTGTTAATCACTGAGACTGACATGTGATTGGTGGCATGATATGGCTCTTGGGCTAAAACCAATTAATTATAAGGTATACACCACGGACCAAGAATCTTTAGGCCCAGTAAGTATGATTCATGCACTAGTTATGTGTTTGATTGCAGAATAAACAAAGTTCAGAAATTATCAGTATGTATTTACTTCAGTTGGCGAGCTAGCAATGTACAGCAAAAGATCATCAATACCATTGAGATGACAGCTCCTACATAGAAATCAAGGAGTTAAAAATTATCACATTAAATTTTACACTAGGCTTGCAAGGCTTAAACACCATCAATGCGTTATGATATTGAGCTAGAGCTTCCTCTCGATTAATCTGTGTATTTCGAAAAAAGGAAAATAGCTTCAGTGAGAATTTGCCTCATGAGTAGTGTTTACAGAGATTAGCTGAAATAAGAAAAGCTTAGTGTCAAAGGGATATCTTCCTGTTAAAGGGAAAAGATTTTCCAAACCAAAGACTGTTTCCAATTCAGTTCACTCTTGTAGAGCAGCATCACAAACAGTTAAACTTTTGGAAAAGTATTGGTATACGCTGCTGTTAATCACAATTTACTCTCGTGTTTCTAATACTGTATATGTTCCTAACTGTCAAAAACATACCATATAAGTTGATCGTTAACATTGACATCATCAGTTGTTCTCTAAAAATCACAAACAAATTTTGGTTTGCATTGAAAATTTATTTATTAAGCTATTATAAAAGACTAATGAATCTAGTCAGTCAATGCTGACAAAATTACAAAATAAAATGTGGGAAACTAATTACTAGTGATCATAAAATATAAAAGAACATCACTCCCCTATATTTGTCTCGAAAAATGCATTACAGATATGCTCAATGAATGCTCAAGATAATATATGCTACATGAGTGTAACTTGGCTATATAATGTTCACTTTATCTTTTGGAAAATATAAATTTCTATTAAAGTTCACCTGTGTATAAAGACCACCTCTCTATAATGGTCAATATTCCAAAAGTCATAGCTGGTCATTAGACACAGGTTATAGAGGCCTATAATAGTTTTAAGGGTTCATGCTATGCTGATAAGATACAAAAAATATATATAAAGGCAAGTTTTAATAGATGTTTGGCAATCAGTGCTTTGAAATCACTCCACATTTGGTGGAACGAGCTTTTTGTCAAAATTTTTTCATCAAAACCTCTTCATTCAATCATTTGAACACAAGCTATCTAACATAAATTTGGGAAGATTTTGTACGCTTAATTTCATTTAGCTCAAAATTGAATGTTATTAAATAGGCTAAATGCAAAGGGCAAAGAGTTCATTATCTTGAACCCTGTAAATACCTGCTTCTCATAACTTTTATTAATTGATTATGCAAAAAAACATCAAACAAAATAAGACAAACATTTAGAAGCCTGTGAAGTGCTGCTTCAAGGATTGTAAAGGAGATTCTTGCAACATGTCGATTCTATTTTGGACATAATCTCCATATCAATTTTTCAATTACCTGTTCATTATCTGGATTACTCGGAACATGAAATATGTTTCGTAATAAGAGCAAGAGTCTTTCCAAAAGCAAGTTATGATCTTCATCTCTTTCTTCCCATTCCTAAGAAAAAAAGCTAGCAAACATGAAATAATTAACAGGCAGCAAAGGTCACATGTAGGGATGGTCCAGTTTTACATGGTTGATTATAAACAACATATTCAAGAGTTTTATATTGGAATGTAAATCAGACTGATGTACAAAAATCCTTAACCAACTTACCAATTGTAGAATTTTAGCCAAATGGGCTCCAATGGCAGCCATGACAGCCTGATGTGTGAATGCCTACAAAAAATGTACATATTTAACAAAATAAATACCTGCCCCAATCATTATAATAAGTATGCCTAATACAATATTCTAGAACTGGGACGAAAAAGTTTAAAAAACACAACAATTTTGATTGTATTATGTTATTCTAGTCTACTAATGATAAAAATCAATCTTATCAATGAACCTCTTTATATTTTTGAAGGTAGCCAAGCAATTCTAAGTTTTGTGTTTCTCTTGATCCATCTGGCTTGACATCTTCTTCTTTGTTTTGAAAACATACATCTGCTGGAGTGGTGAGATTAACAAGCAATCTGAAATTCAAATCCATCAATCAATGAAAGGAAGAAAACATACAGAAACTTCGTTATGTGGAGGTGAAAAGAAAAAGAATGCCACAAAGTTTATAATCAATACCAAAGCCCTGGGCGTAAAGCACACACCTTAGTAAATATACAGTGCAACATAATTTATATAATAATGAAATTTGTACAAAACTGAAGAAATTCTGAAACAGTTAATTACAAATTAAGAGACAGGATTGCATCGACCCATTTGCTCAACTAGTTTACCCTGGTGTGATTTTTGAGACAACATTGCAATTTTAATTTATTACATAGTTGATCATCACAAGTTACATGAAATGCAGTACTGTATTACAAAGTGTAAGGTAATTAATTATAAACTGGGCCTATTGCTAGATAAGCATTCAAGAGAGACAAAAATGAAAGACAGTATGAAGTACGAGAAACATAGAAAGAAAATCTTTATTTAATAAACGAGGCGCACAAGTTGTAAACTATGTGTTCATGAATGATAAAACACTGGTATTGGTTTGAATGACTTGATATAATTGACATAAAAATAATGATATTTAAGACGCGACGCTACGTGGTTTTATGGAAAATGTAAGATCCAGGTCAGTAAGGAGACTCACGGACGGACACAGACAGTTTTAGATAACTTACTAGCGAACTAACTTACACAATAAGAAACATATTTCATTTGGATTTTATAACGATATAAAGTTTTTTAGGGGTGGGACGGAGGTGACTTTTTTGCTATCGGTTAACCGTTGAAAAAAACCGGAGGACAACCGGTTAACCGAAGAAAACAATGGAACAATAGAAATTTGAATTCAAATTACTAAAAATATTAAAGCCTTGTTTATGAATTGTTTCTCCACTAGATGAAATTTATTTTCCTTCTAAAATAATACAATAATAAATAAATAAAATACTGCAATGATTTCCATTAAAAAACAGAAAGAATTATCAGCGCTGAAGCACAGTCAAGACCGTGGCAAAACTCATCACAACTACTTGTGAAAGCCAATCACCATGACAACACTACTAAAAATAGGGTCAAATGACGCGT
>JANVCG010056448.1:0-12672 GCA_025505365.1 Haliclystus inabai
TCTGTTTGTTGCGTCATTAAAAATTCCTTTCACATGCAAAGCAAGCATGCAGCCACGCAGTTAATTATGAAAAATATCAATCAAGCCTTGAAATTGGATAAATTCTTGAAATCATTGGATTATTATTCCAACAGGTTGTAGAAAGATGTTTTGAGATGTGATTCATGTAAATTATTCTGCGAATAGTAAAACCAGTGCCAATATAGAAGCAAGATAGTGCTGTGCTTTCTTTGTTTATAATGATGTAATCCCACATTATAAACTGTACAATCATCAGTTGACATACCAATCCATTGTTTTGGGTTTCTGATAGCTCGCTGTGGCCTGACACTGATGGATCGTCAAACATCATTCTCTCACCCTCCAGTGCCTCATCTCCAGTCTCATCTGCATCATCATGAAGTGGTTCCCCATCTAAATCTGTGTTTCTGCGTTTTGATATTCTTGTACACAATGTGTTTAGCTCTATTGGACTAAGTGGCTGTCCAAGTAGTACGTTTTGCCATACACGGAATAGGGTAGTATATGCATGCTTTTGAGAAACAAAACTTGAGAAGAAGTACTGAAAGTAAAACATATCATCTTCAAGGATAGGTCCAACATAATAGCTACAATCAATCAACTAAATTTATCATTAGGCCTATATTCACCCATGAATGTAAAACTATGTGTGTGTGTGTTTGCCCAGCTTCTGTTTCATAAATTATTACCCATCTTTATACATATTCAAGCTACATTTTGTAATTGCATAATTTGCTGGTTTCTTGTGCTTATCAGAGGAGCTTTGAATACTTTCTCCATTTCCACTTTCCCATTGCATTGAGAGAAAACCATCTTTTTAAACTTCAATATTTATGCAAATCCCCTTAAGACTTTAGGTGTTGTGGAATTCCAAGATCACAAACTAAATACAGTTGACCAATACTTGCTAGCATTTATTTGGTGGGTATTTTAATCAAAGGTGCAATTATGCTGTACCAAGATATCGTTTTATTTTAGCTTTGAATAGCTCAGAAATGTTCGAGTGTTACAACAGAAAAGTTGAGATTGAAGCTTACCTTATCGCTGCTGGTAACTAGTTTCAATGCATTTGGTATAAGTTTAACTGTTTTTTCTTTAGTTATTGCAATAACGTCTTCCCATTTCATAGTGACCTGCAAAATTGAGTCAAAAATCAACAAGACATGTTTATGATGTAAATGTGTAACATCTTCAAATTCAAAATGCAAGAGTTTATCTCAATCTGTATCTTACCAATGTTTCCCATCTAAATATATTTGCGTAAAAGCAAATCCAATTTTGCGTAAGGTATAATCTTCCCTGAACTAAAATATCTCGATGGAGAGCGCAAGCAAAGTCTGAAAGAGAAAATAACTATCATGCAATCGGGCAATGCTTTGTAACATGATGTTTATATTTCCTGAGGTAACCATTTTTTTGTTTCATCAAAGATGAAAGCACAATATTTTTTATATTTATTCATAGAGCACCTTCCTTTTGTTTGTCAAGTGTTATGGTTGATTCCGTTCCACTGCTGGATTTTCATAGAATTTTGACACAATCATTGATCAGATGTTTAACAAGGGCACTTTTTTGAGGCTCCGGGAGTCAAATCATTACAAGATAGGCCTACGACTCTTTACATGACTACGGTACACGAGGAAAGAGAGCATTTACATAAAACATGTGACAGATAATATTACAGAAACAGGAAGTGAGGGCTACAGACAATATAAAATTATATTAACATAGCCATGGCTGCCCTCTCAGTGTGAGGGTAAGGGGGCAGATGCCCCCAGTGCCCTTGGCGCCACTGATAAAACAAACAAAGACAGTGCTTAATCTAATAAGATGCTGATGCTGAGATATACGAAATTCAATCTAAAATTAAGTGTAAGACTTAAGCCAGAAATGTTTTTTTTTATATTCTCATCACATAAAGAGTGAATTTCTGGGGAAGAATCCAGTATCGTGCCTCAGATTTCTCCTGATATCAAAACAGCAATATTACAAATTAAAAAGTCCAATCAAGCAATCAAGGTAGAGACTCTAGGTCAATGTTAGACTTGTAGTTTTCAAATAAGTCAGCCTTACCTGCGATTGGTTGCTCTCCATCTGGTAAATTAAATACTTTTTTGAACAATTCAAATTTTGATTTGGTAGAAATTCCAGGTAAAATCTTGAAATTGAAGGCATCATTATCATCATCATTTATTAAGAAAATTAAAATTATATCAGGCCTATTCATTATTTCAGTATTATAATTATAGGGTATTATTATTTGGCAGACTATCAAACAAACAAAGCATGAACACTTACTTGCGTTAAAAATTTAGTACGGCTTGATTTTGTCGAGGATGTTGAATTTGTTCGTTTCTTAGGGCTTAGCGCAGAAAATCGACTTTTGAGACTGCTTTGACCATGGCTATTTTTCAAATTTGAATCCGACAGACTGGAAGGAAAAGAAAGCAGCAAAATAACTAGAAATACATCTAAAACTAGTCTCTTGTCGTCCGATTTCGTTCAATACGTTTGCTGTGGTTTACTCTCAAAATATCTAAACAAAGGGAAGAATCAATCCTCATTTCCTCCACCGGCTTTCGTAATAATTGAAATTGTTATTAATTTTACAAAATATGCAGAAAACATTACAGGGTAGGAATAAACTCGTCTTCGGCCTAGGTGTGAAATTCCAGCATTTTCAAACAATCCTGTCATAGAACTTCAGTTTCTCGAAGCAAATTGATTAGAAAATCGATGAACCAGCTATATCAACAGTATTAGTCTTAGGTAAAAATTAACTTCCCATTGTAAACAAAAAAACAAATAAGTTGGTAAAATATTCACCTGCCGTGGACGATTGCGCTGGACCTCGAGTCGAGAGAGACAGATAGGGAATTTTCAGAAGCAGTATCATCGCTATTTCCATTTGTGTCAAAGGATGCACTTCTTGGTACATTAATTTCTGGGATATCCACATCGTTTGAATCTTTTCCATTTTGGGATCCATCTGTTTTCAACTCTTCTTCATCCATGTTGCTGTTTTTGCCGTTCGTCTGCGTTAGATGGCCTGCGAAAACGAACAGAAGACAGCCAAAAAATTAAAATATTCAAGCTGTTTGAAGATGTTAATCTAGCCTAATTTGAACCAAGTTTCTTTTTACCAATTAACGAGAATATGATGTTGTCTTTTGTCTTGCAAACGGGAAAGCAAAGTATGCTCAAAAAACACCTTTCCAAATCCACATTGTTGCAGCACAAAACAGAAACAACAAAAATTAAGGGCCCGCTGATCTAATTACCAGCGGACATTATGTATTGTTTAAAATTCAGTACTTCAGTTATTCACAAGTGCTTTAGTGTCATGTAATTGTCTACATTAACCAAAAAAGATTACGGTAAAAAAACAGGACGTCCGCACCCGAGAAGGAGGAAAGAATATTTGCGGTCTGTAATCTGATCCATAGGAAATGAAGGTTATGAATTAAACATTAAGAAGCGTTGATAGCATATTCTCATTTTTGTCACTCTTGGCAGATGACCAACTTTCAGAAAACGAAAAAATTTACATTATCATCACTGACACAAAGATGAAACCATGACTACACTGATCTGACACTGATCAGATAAAACGGTGTTGTGATATAATTTATCAAAGAACAATTTGTGTAAAATAATTGGATAGTGTGTGATTACAGCGAGAAGGCTGAGGGAGACATTGTACTGTACAATGTGTACCAAACTGATTTTAAAAACCCAGGCATGCAATTAAATAAAAATCTAAAAGATAATAATAAAACATTGCTGTTCTTTCAAGTGAATGTGTAACAGTAACAGTCGTGATGGCAACGCAGAATCGAGGGGCTTGGAGAGAAGTGGTTCGATACCTCAGCTGATCATTCATACGATTCGTAAAGCACGTGTCGGAAAAATGTACAATCGCAAGGCGAAAGATACAATGTAGATATATCTCTTGGTTTTGTTTGCAAATGATTTGTATGAGAGATTGGTGCAAAACGCAGAGGCAAATCAGTTATTTCTAAATGTAGAAGTCGTGTACGCAAAGTTTAAGCTTTAATCACAAAATGAGGTGTTGATGTGAGGCCGTTAAATCGACGTCACGGAATGAATACAGACAACACGGAACATTAGAGATGTTTTCTGTTTGGACAAGTTAAAAACCCCTGTAGGCAAACATAAATTAACGTTCAAGGACAATAATTCATAGCTTACAAAATGTTCAATGTTCACAATAATTACGATTAAATCGAATTAAGATATGCAGGCTGGCAGTCAGAAATTGAGAAACCTAACATTTGAAAACACAGCTTAAATAGCATAACAACAATCCTTTAAAAGATTTTCAAAAGCGAAATTGATGATTATGTGCAACAAGAACTTACTGGATACTCGTCGTAAAGCTTTTAAAACTTTGTTCTTCTTTCCATTTCTCAAGCTTTGAGAGAGAGAAAGTGAGGCACTTTCAGAGTCAACTGATCTGCTCGAATCGGGAGGTGATTGAAGTCCTGTGTTAGTGTTCTCCATTGCTTCCATTGGAACTGGCATGGTTAGGGCATCCGAGGTACCTAATCTTATCACAATAATTGCATGTTTTCCATCATAACTGTAGATAAACGCTTTCAAAACGACAATACGGCTGTAGCATAAGGCTCACATAGAACTTTGGCTTGCAGTTGTTGTCAGTGAATGGATTCTTGAATGGTTGATAACGACATTTGATTGGTCAATGGATGAAGCTGACAACGTTACCATGACAATGGGGTCAACGAGGCATGGATGATTACAACACATTTACAAGAATGGCGACCAGTACTGCTTTTCTACGAAGTTGGCTGCGATAAGCAGTTTGTATTTTACAGATTCAGCAATATAATCAATGCAGTGCTCACAATCACTCGTCCTTTTGTTTGTTTACATTGATTCATCCTAGTTAATTGAGCTCAAAACATCACTATTTTGATGGTGACGAGAATACTTTTTTTTTGCAAAGTTGGCAAAATATAATAGTTTAGTCGCAAGATAAATGGAAAAGGAACAAGGAATCAAGAATGCGGAACGCTTGCCGTAATTCGTCAGAATAACAATATTCCCTTGACGTCAACCACAGCCAGACGTTTACAACTGATAAGATTCTGCTTCAAATTAATGTGAGAACTGAGTAGCATTTACTTATTACAAGTTAGGTTTTCACTTCGATAAATCCCCGGGTGTAAAATATAATATTCTACTCCATTGTAAATTTAGCAGGTAGATCTAACTTTGACAGAGTCAATAAATGATAATTGCTAACAACAATCATCCTCTGTGCTTTCAAAGCTAGAAAACATACGGTACTATTAAAAAGCGGATCGCCATGACATTTGGCTGTAGACATCGTTCAAAGAATATCACCCAACAGGTGAATTTATCAGTAAACACAATAAAACGACAATTAAGCACTTGATTATAAACCAGTAATCTTACAATATTATTATATCATCTCTTGCACACAATTAGACATAAGAGCTGTGCAAAACATTAAAAAATTTGTACAATTGTTCCACCATTACAGAAGGACTTGTCAAGAAGTCGTTTAAAATACTAATGGCTTCAGTCCTAATTTTCTGACTTGAACAGTTCTTCACAAAAAAGTTACTACCTCAATCACGAGGCGTTTGTGCTGACTGCACTGCTAGTCGGTTCAGTTGTTGTTGTAGAATTGACTGTTGCGGCATCGCTAATACTTGTTGATGTATTCGATGCTTCACGGGCATGGGCGGGTAAAATCAAAGAATTGATTGATGGTTTAATAGCAAGCTCTAAAAATAAAACATGAAAAATTAATTGCAATAGTTTCAAGAGATAAATTTTACAAGAAATTGATTTTTGTTTTATTAACAAACCTTGCGAAGAGAAATTAAAAAGTACAGGTAAATCACGTCCATTGGGCAATCTAGTGGCTGGATTTCTCAGTTCATTAAAGAATGGGTGTGCGCAGGCTTCGATTGGCGATACTCGATTGCAGGGCGTATATTCAAGTAATTTGCTTGTGAGGTTGATAGCATCAAGGGGCGTTCTGGATCTGAAAACCTAGAATCCCAACATTACATGAATTTCATTGAAACAATTAACAGATACAAAAGTTTAACATAAAGTATCAAATAGTTTTTCAGAATTGATCTTCCGATCATGAAACTGCATAGTACTTTCAGTGACATTTTTAGAAAAAATTTTTAGTCAAGAGTTGGTAGTTTCCAAACATAAATAACTAGTATGGCATGGTTCAAGGAGCAGAAAAATAAATTCGATAGAAAGAGAATCAGAAATAAACAACCTTGATAACCTTACAGTTTTTAGTCATTTACTTACATATTGACTAACAGTCGCCCCTTAAGCACGCAGTGCTTGTTTATTTGGAGGAACTGGTACAGATTCATACTGCAAACGTTAGTACACACACTGGCAAGGAATCGAACCCTGGTACAATCATACAAGTATCTTTCATTAACCAAACATAAAATTTCGACTGCTCAAAATAGACTGAAAATTGAGGATTCCAGTAATTATCAAGCAAACTTGAATTACAAAAAGAGAAATACTTGAGCTTCTCTGAGTGATTATAGACTGAAATCCGCTAATAGAGGACAGACTGAACAATTTCATGTCTTATTAACTTTTACTTTTTGATTTTTTTACAAATTTTCCAGGCTCTCAATAAATTGATTTCATGGTATTTGTTGTGTTCTGCAGCCATCTTGACTATGTTTTAAGAGGCATTTAAAAGCCATTTGTTCTGCCAAACCTGATTAAAAATTTTCAACAAACAATGACATGCTTCATCAAATAGCACCTCAAACCCAACAGACAATAAAAAACAGTACATGTATTTCTCAATTTGCAAATTATGAGTAGACGTAAAAAATCTAGATTTTAATTTTGTACTGGTAGTTGGAGAACAAAGTTTAGGAGAGTTTTGCAACAACATGTCACAGCAAAAATTTATACATCATTTAAAAAATTGCAGAGACTTGATGCAAACATAGAAAACTAGGATGTTTCTGTTGACACATGGCGATTTCAGTGGCTGAAACATGGTCAACATCCATTATAACTGGGATCAAAGTGCTATATGGATTACAAACCTTTGACCAAGGATGCGGCTTGATCTGCGGAAATTTAAATTCGGTATAATGTTGATTCATCTCTTTGATTTGTTCTCGCGTGGGAGTACCAAGAACTTTGATAATCTCAACAAGTTGATCTACGCCACTATCACCAGGAAAAATTGGCTGACCAAGTAGCAACTCAGCAAGAACACATCCTGCTGACCATGTGTCTGTAAAATGAACAATAAATGATCTGCTAAGTTGTAGATATCATTTACAGTATCTAATGTCACAGTCATAAATTTCATAGTACAGTTCTTATGGAATGACAATGATTCTTCCAAAATTTCTGTAAATGATTGCCTGTAGCAAATGAAATCGTAAAGTAAACCCTGCAAAAACAAACTGTGGAACTGGAATAATTCAAAAAAGCAGAACAAGTATTTTGAAAATATTTATAAAAAGGCTGTTAGAGTTGCATAATGGAAATTTCACTAAAAAAGTCAGTGAAACACGCCATTTTTGAACACAAACCATGAGTTTTTGATTTCGTAACTACTTGCTTATCTTTGACTAACATCACAAGTATTACGTTGGTAAAGCATTTCCGTTGCTATACAAGACAGAAGTTAGCGTTTTGTATCATCAACTCAATCTGCGTGTTTCTTGTAGCAAACAAACATACTACGAGGAGGAAACATCAAACAGCAAACATTGTGGCTTCTACTATTACACTATCAACATTCTTATGATATATCTGTCGAGAATCGATTATGCTCTTGTTCATTAATCCGTTGTTTTCAGTTCGTAACGCGGTCTACTAGTTGCAAAAAGTTGTGTGCTTACATTTTGAACTTTTCAGATGTAGCACGGTGGGCCCCTTTAAAGTTATAAGCAATTATCAAAATGTAAATTTGAAATTCGAGCCCTGAAGTATTAATTGCAAAATCTGTAGCAAGTATGTGTAATAACACTTCAAGTCTCTTGTGTTTAGAGAGAAATAGATTATTGAAAAATTCATTCCCTGAGATTGCATTCTAGAACATTGAAATCAAATGCAAATTGATCGAGCAAAATTGTTGTACACGCTCAAAAATGTTTTGAATGGAAAAAAGTGTACCAAACTGTGAACAACAGAGATTATATTCTCAAAAAGTACAACAATACAATAAATGGTCATGACAACATTCTAGAAAATACAGCTTGACGGTTAAGCTGTTAAAGTGATAAGGCTTTGCTCACCTATTGCAACTGTGTAATCTGTTGCTCCAAAAATCAATTCTGGTGCACGGTAGTAACGTGAGCATATGTAAGCTACATTTGGTTCTCCTTGGACCAAGACTTTGGCACTGCAAATCAAATAGAAAAATGCTTAAATAAAGTTTCTCGTTTTGTTTTCTTAAAATCACAAGTGTGAATTACACACAATGTCAATATCTAGTTGGGAAGAAGGCATCATACACTAAAGAAGTTCTTAAATAAAATGATAATGACAAATTGAGTGATGCATAGTTTTTGTTAATGATCTTGAAATAATCATCAACAAGGTGTATCCCTATTAACTTTTGTATATTTATTTTTCTCATCCTTAATCAAGGAGTGGTGAATAGTTGAGTATGACACAGGTGCAGAAGTTATGAGCTATGTTGAATACATGAGAAAGATGGATTGAGCCATGTGTGAGTTGCATTTCACATAACTCTTTATTTGTGATCTGATAGAAAAAAATCTGATGTTCAAAAAGACTATGTAGCGCATTTTTGGCTCTGTAATAGTGTGCAGCCTATATCATTCATTCCAAATACAGAACCAGTATTTGTAACTGCTGTTCCCCTCTTCAACAGTGATACATGACTTAACCCCATGCAAATGTCTATCAAATTCTTACCTGCCAAAGTCACACAGCTTCAGAACAGCTGTTTCTGGATCAAGTAATAAATTTTGAGGTTTGATATCTCGATGACAAACTCCTAATGAATGAATGTAAGCAAGTGCACGGAATAGCTGATACATGTAAAGCTAAAGAGAAAAACAAAAATAAAAACAGTTGGCATATTGTTCTGAATTACTATTTGTAAGTATGAATTATCACTTCAATATCACAACCTGCACCTCAATTTAAAAGTATATATTTGAGATTCAATCACTTGACCATGAGTATACTATTATTAGCTTGCTATTATTGCAGACTTAATCAATTCAGCCATCTTTACTAACAAATAGACTAATAATTCTCAAAATGCAGTCTCTTATTAATGAAGAGGCACAGTACTTATAGTAATGCAGCGGTGGCACTGTTTAGATTGTTGCTGTTGACGTAAAACATACCTTTATATATACAACGGGTATTGATTGTTTATTTTTGCTGTAATGCTTTGCAACTCTGTAAACAGTTTCCATTACAAATTCAAGGACAAGATTGAGATAAACTTCCTCTTTCTAAAAGTGGAAATAAGAATAGCATTGCTAAATAAATTCATCCACTTGGTTTAAAATTGTGGTTGATTTACAGATGTGATTAAACTGCTCCACAGAGGAGTATTTGTTCGACATGAAAAATAATTGAGCTGAGATGGATAATTAAAGCCTTTATTTTCACAAGTGACAATCTCATATTTTACAAATGTCTACTTGCTATCATTTTGGAATATGAAGATTAGGAGAAAACTTTTTTGATGATTTTTATGATTGTATCCTAGTAGATAGAGCATTCTAAAGACTATTATAATTGAAAGTCAACTTGATCAAATTCAGTGTGTGTGCAGTCTTTGGAGGGAAATAGATTTTGAAACATTAACAGCAGCATAATGAGTATCACACACTTGGTGATCTCTGGTTCTTACAGGCTTGTTTAATCTAGGCACATTATCATGTATTTGTTTTGTTAGCTATTTCACGGCAGGTTAATCCAGACGTGTTACACCAATAAACTTGAAAATCTAAGCCAGGATTTCAATAGAGACAATAACATTTTGGAAGTCTCGCGATTCAGAGATAATGCTTCCAAAACTTGGAGCATAACAAATATTGTTTTGATAGTTATGGAACAATCCAATGCTATTAGCTACAATACACTGCAGATGGCAATATCATGTAACATAACTTTGAAGCAATAAAACAAGTCTGAGAAGATTTATCGAAGGCAAGCAATTGTAGTTCAGATAAAAATAAGACCAAATGATTAATTATACGAACGGTAAATTACACCTGTCTCAGGAGAAATGTGAACTAAAAATATGGCGGATCGAGCTATCAAAAATATTGTAAAACAGTAAAGACATTATATTGCATTCGATGTAAATAAAAATCTCTTTGTAAATACAACAATTGATTCCTTACCTTTTCCCCGCTTGTATAAAAGAAATATTTAAGTTTGACAATGTTGCAATGGTCGAGTTTTCTCATAATTTGAAGTTCACGGTTCTGTGGTAATAAACAACAACAGGATTCATTTAAATAATGTGAGAGAGTGGGAAGAAACGTCTACCAGTAGCAAAATAAATTTAAGCATGTCAATAAATGTAAGACGAAACGTAAAAACGATGCATTTTGGATTTGGGGAAGTTTTGAATGATAATCTCTCGTAGCATATGATAAGAGTCAAACAAGATTTACCTATAAAATAGATAGCTATGAAACACCAACCTTGAATCGCTTATCTTGCAAAACTTTTTTAATGGCCACCATTCCGCCACAGTCAACAAGACGTGCTTGGTATACAACACCAAACGATCCATTCCCTATTACTTTCGTGTCGCAGTAGCTTATTTCATGAGCCTCATCAGGATATGATCCTGTTGTTGCTATAACACTTGTAACTTTACTGCCATCTTTATCACCTGAAATGAAACACAATTAAATACGTTTTAGGGTCAGAGAGTTAAAGCCATAAATCTACTTGCAAAGAGCAGACCATGAGAGACAACATGGGGAAAAAACGCAGCAAAAAGCTAATTAACTATTTTTGCAGTTGGATTACATTAGCATTGAAATTGAAGACAATCGAAAACCAAAGTTCAAGATGATCTTATTTCTGGTAGCTGTAATAGGCAGAGCTAGAAAAGCAAATTATGTTACCAAATGTTTTAAAAAAGTAGGCAAGGTACAGATGCAAGATGGAGGGCAATTATTTCTACTTACGGCTGACTTTTAACCCTCCATAGCTCGAAGATGGTTTGCTATTTTGTCCATCGACAAGGGAGGTAGTACGAAGTCTGCTACTCATGTTAAACTCAACATAAATAGAGAATTACTGATGGTCACGATAACGATATGTGATTCCTGGCAGCTACATTCCATTCGCAGGTATAGAAGGAAACCGTTGAAGAATTTGATACGTCAAACGTTGATAGCCAGAAGGCCAGTATAGGCCTATAGTTCGAAGGCTATAAACTGATCCTGCGTCAAGTGGATTCAGCAGCTCTGTTGATTTCCAATTAAATATAAGGATATTTTCAAACAACTTTCAAGGGATTCGTTTTTAGCGATCGGGGAAGGCGATGAAAGTTCACAATGGCCGCTGTGTAAGCCAATAGCCCCCCGCAATGTTAGTCAACCAATAGCAACGCATGGATCTATCGCATCCATGCCCCGTACACCGGAAGTGGAACGCAGTCGTGCAATCAGAACACAACAAAACCAAAACGATGCTCACCCTTCTAAACATTGAATACAACTTTTGTATGCGAGAACTTGGATTTTAATGTAACATGCAGCTAAAAGATCTGTATAATAGTAGAACTTTGATGCTTTTTCAAATGATGGCAAGATAAAGCCTGAAAACGGACAAAGCGGTCAGGGGGTACATACTACACAGCAAAGGTGGACGAACGGCTGTCCTGAAATTGTCACCTGCCTTTTTGTCCTGCTCCACTGCAATTTGAAAGATGATTGTTTTTATGCGCTGAATTCACATGAAAATGATTATCGTGCTTATGTAAAATGCATCAAATATCGCTGTACTGCTGGTTTTTGATCATGAAAGTCATGAGGAGTGCAATGAAATTTCTCACAAGGGACACATCAAGAATACGCTGAAATTAATTAAATACTTACGAAAACCATCAAGCCTTCCTCTCTTTTTGATGTGGCCATCGTTCATTCTCGCTTAGAGAGGCAACCCTCGACAGGGTAGCATTCGCTGACTTTTTAGGTCAATCCCATTGACTTCACAAGAGCCGGCATTAACAAATGTAATTAGTATTGAGTTAATAACGAAAACAATGGTCCCCCACAGAAAAGCTTGCGTTTACCAAAGCCTTTGCCAAATAAATATCTTCCAATAGTTTGATAATCTACCTTAACCACTTAAATAAATGTAAACGAAATGACTTCAAATAGTCGGGCAGGCAGAGCAAGGAAATGGAATAGCCTACGCAGCGTTGAAATTGAACAACAAACTTTTGTTCACTGTTAACCGGCTGCTTTTGATGTAGCAGTTGCTTGATTGTTAATGGCAATTTCCAAAAATAAATCCACTAGTTCTTCGAGAGCCAAAAGCATACGCACCCGACTTCAAATGCTCAACGGTAACAAACCATAACAGGTGCTCTATCTATCTGTGGCC
>JANVCG010056559.1:0-36734 GCA_025505365.1 Haliclystus inabai
TGCAGGTCTTTCATTTCCGTGTAGAGTGGACGATGTTCTTCCACTTCAGTGATGAATTCCTAAAAGTGAACATTTATGAATTTACTGATGGAGCTTTTGGCAGCAAACAAGGGAAAGTTTGACGAATAAGAAAGGGGATAAGTAAAAAGCTAAGATTATAAAAACCAATTTGACAAGTTCAAGTCCAAGTTAATACCGAATTCGGGTACGGTAGGTCAACAAGGTGAGACAGTTTGTTATAACCTATCCGCGTGGATCGCGTACTTACGTTGAATTGTTTCTTTTGCTCTTCCAATGGTTCAACAATGACGCTAACATTTTCAAACAGTGATACTGAGCCTTCAATTCTTGTCAGCCATAAATCCATTTCGCTGTCAACAGTTTCAAATCTAACAGCATCTTTCAAAGCTGATTCCAATTTGACAGTTTGTTTTTCTGCCAAATCGGAGACGTCCTTCCACGATGTTTTCATTTCATTCAAAGTCTTTTCCAACACATGTGATGAATCCATTTCACTGGACTCGATCAACGTTTCCATGGTTTCAACGATGTAGATATAAGTTTCATGGCGTACTTCAAACACTTTCATGAATTCCTAAAAACAAACATAACATGCGTTACGTAGAGAATGACCTGATCATCCACGCTATAAAATACAGCGACCAACCACCACGACAATGGCTGTATTTTCAACAGTTAAGGCATAAAATCGCAGAAGATTGATATCAGAATGATCGTGTACTAGTCTTTTCTTCTCAGATTCAAAGAAGGGGTCCTTAATGACTGCATGATGGCTTGATCTTCAACGAGGACACCATACCCTAAATGTTGTAAACCAGACTTTACGGTGGTAACAGAGCATCACTGTTCTTACCTGGTGTTTTCCAAGTTGAGATTGTGCCGTGGGTGGTACACCTCCAACGGGTTTCTTCGTTTTTAAGAATGCCTTGGCTTCGTTTAACCAACCATTCATTTCTCTGACTTGATCTTGGAAATGTTTCGAATCATCAAAAGCGCCAGACAGAGACTGCTCGTTTTCATCCAATAACTTCATAATTGTGTCCCATCCAGTTGATAATTCACCCAACTTCTCTTCGATAACTTTGCTGTCTTTTGGTGATGATTCTAATAGTTTCGCACCAGATTCTTGACAACTTTCAACACTTGGTTCATGGGCAGTAACATCATTTCGAATGATCTACAATACGAAGGATTGAAATGTTACAAATGAGAACTGAATTTACTGTATACACAGACCACATACCATCTCACCTAAGATCAAATACAATTAAACATTCACCTTAAGTTTTGATAATTCAACTTCAATTAATTTCTTTTCCTTGGGTGGTGTTTTCTTGTCTTCAAGAGTAGCAATGGTTTGTCTGATCCAGATCAAGAGCTCTTCAATGGCATACGAGAATTGGCCGAGATGGAGAAGGGCTTCTTCAAGTTCTTGTTGACGATCACTTGACGCTGAACAGATCTCATCCCAACGGCGTTTGATATCATCAAGGGTCTCTTGAACGATCTCACCATCTTCTTCAGCGATTTTATCGATCAGTCCTTTACCCTTTTGGCATAACTCAGTGATGTCACTTTGACGACCAGTAAGATCGTTGTAGAATTCCTATGAAATATAACATTCACCAAAAATTCAAGAGACATGTCAAGCAGAAGATGAAAAGACAGATTTACAAAATAGAAATCAATCATTTTCTGATAAGTCAACAGTGCGACAGTCTCGATGTTTTCTATTTTCCTACTGAAACCCTACCATGATCAACATAAATCTACTGACCTTGTGATGTTTCAATTGGTCTTTGACCGTTTCTGGTTCTGATGCCACTTCTGGTTGAGATTCTACTGTATGTTCCATATCAGTTAACCAACCGTCGACCGATTGAAGATCAGCGTTGTACTGAAGGGCGAGTTCATGAACCTGTTGCAGGTCAGCCTTCTTTTTGCTCCATGCGCTTTCAAGTGCATCCCATTGTTCTGTCACATCAGTCAATTGTTTGTGGACATTGACCTTGTCTTCTTGACTAGCCTTGGCTACGAGTACTGGACTTGCTTGGCATAAAACATTAATGACATGTTCATTACCATCCAAGTCTTTGCGCAGGGCTTCGTGGGATTGCATAAGTTCCAAGATGGCTTGTGGGTCACACTTGGGTTCTTCTGCCTCTTCCATTTTACCATGTACATCCAAAACTGTTTCGCGTAGCTGTTCGAGACCAGGCCAGAATTCATGACTTGCAGCCTTGCTTTCATCCAAAGCTTCTTTTCTGTCCTGTGAAGCAGTCTGTATGAACTTCCAGTTGCTGTTCAATTTCTTCAATTTCGTTTTCATGGAATCCGACATTGGTGAGGTTGGGTCTGCTTCGAGCAACGCTGTGACGCAAATGTTGACAGATTCGATTGGTTTTTCGAGGTCATCAATCTCTTGCATGGTTTGCTAAATGAAAAAACGCATAGATGGTAATGTGATTGGAAATATCCGCTACTAAGAAGTCAATATATGCAGAAGTAGAGGTAGCCTTTCTTAGATTCAATTGACCCATCAACGGCGATTAAATTGATTACATTTAGTTTACCATCTACCATAATATTCAAAATGAACTTTCATTGATGTTGACTTTTATGACCATCTGTAAATGTTGTTCACAATACTAACCTCGTGTTCAACAATCTGTTTTTCAATCACAACCTCCGTGACAGCAATTGGTTCTTGGTTTTTGAGTCTCTCTTTCAAACCAGACAGACTGAGTAAAGCCTCGTCAAGATTTGCTTGAACTTCTTCCGCTTGTTGGGCAGCTTCACCAATACTAATTCCTTTTGACAAAACAACAGCAAAACCTCAATCAAATAAATTTTATAATTGCTACGTGTTGATAATTTAGAATGATTTTTGTGGTGAACGCGTACCTTTGTCATCTAGATCTTTGTTCAATGCATCCCATCGTGCCTCGCATTCATCCATTTTGGTTTGTACGACTTGGGCACCTTCACCGTGACCGCTGAGTTTGATAAGATCTTCACCAGTTTCATTTAGACTGACCATCAACGGCTGAAGTTGGCTGATGGTGTCTTGTAGACTCTAAAAAAAGAATCAAAAGTTTCATTTTTAAAATTTTAGAGAACATTTATTAATAACATGGAAGCTAGCAGTGTTTACAGATGGCGCAAATCAGTAGCATCCATAATCTATACACACAGACCTTGAGTTTTTCTTTCTGCACATCAAGGCCTTTGGATTTATCCTTATCGATCTGTGCCAACGCCTTTTCAGTTTTACCAAGACGATTAGTGACTTCACGATACATATCAGAAAATTGTTGCGACAATAATAATGCTTCAACGAGACGTGCTTGTCTGTCAGCTGTCTTGGCTTTGATATCCCCTTGTTTGTATTTCAAATTCTCAAGTTTATCACGGATGGCTGGTTCTTCATCTTCATTGCATGCCATTAGCAAAGCATCCCCGGTTTCGTAGATCGCATTGAATTGGGGTTCTTTGGCTGCCACTTCAACGGACAATTCCTACGAAAACAGAAAACACAGAGTTAGTCGATTAATGCAATAGGCGAATGGAATCATCGAACAACAATATCTTGACGATGATTTGAAATGGTTTCAAGTTGCAGGATTTAGGCTGAAAGCAGGGCACAAAGAGCAAGCTTTTGATGGGCATAGTTACCTGGTGGTCTGCTAATTGTTTCTTGACTTCGTCAGCATCAACACCAACGGGATCCATCGTGCGATAATTCTCATTCTTATCATCAAGCCATGACAATAATTTACCAACTTCGTCATCGAATTGTGCAACCTTTTCATTGGCCATGAATAGGTCACGTGCTTTTTCATCAACTTCAGCCTTGAGTTTCTTGAATCGTTCTTCATCATCAGTGCATATTTTCTCAACAGTTTCGTAATCAGGCTCACGAACGTGTTTTTTCAAGCGCTTGCAAAGGTCTGCTTCGTTCTTCACATCAGGTTCATGAGCGGCGATCTCTTTTTGTAACTCCTAATCGCAATATAAATAAAGCAATGCGTAAGAACAATTCAGATTCGACTAGCAAAGTAATCGTACATGTGATTCGTATTGATTGTTTTTACCTTGATTTTGGCAGCTTCTTGAGCAGCAGGTTTGCTTTTCTTCAAATCCTTTTCAACCTTGTCACACCATGCATCGAGGTCTTTGTGGCATTGTTCAAACTCCTTCAGACGGTCTTCAGTGTCTTTCAGTGTTTGGTCTTTGTTGATGGCCTTTTCACGTAACTCGTCATACCGGTTTCTTAGGGCCTCCACCTTCTCATCGATTACCGGCCAATCGTCTTCACCACAGAGCTGTTTCAATGCTTCTGAGTCTTCTGCTGCGGCGTTTACAATTGGTTCGATTTTTTCAATTTCCTTGTCAAGATTCTGAAAGTTGAACAATAAATCACGAATGATTAGGTAAGGCAATACTTGCAAGACAGATTCAAGCCACATTGGAGAGACACGTGACTGTGACTGTTGACTACTTTGCACTAAAAGTGCTGTCAACTCTAGTGCATTCAATACAAAAAGCAGCAAATTAATTCAATCTACCGACAGTTCGATTCTGACAACGAACTGAGCAAACAAGTTGTGATTAATTCACAGTAACTTTGATACGCATCAATTGATACCTTGAAATCATCGATTTGTGCATGAACGTCACTTGCTGTTCCACGTGGTATCCAATCCTCTGATGCCACTTTCTTTTCTGCATCTTTGATTTTATTCAATGCATCATCATGATCGGCTCTCATTTTTTCAGAGGCAATTAATGTCTCATCCAAGTTATCACGTCTGGTACCAACATTATCATTAAGACTATCCCATAAAAATGTGACTTCATCTAGGTTGGCTTTGATCTCTGCTTTTTTGCCTTCGTCTTCTGTACTCTTCAACAAATCTTGACCAGTTTTTTGCAATGATTTGATGCCAGATTCACGATCAACAAACATACGTAACAACAGCTAAAACGTAAATTATAATAATGATAATATTGAGATGGACATTACAATCGAAGTGCAACCTATAGTAAGTTGAATAGTTCATTGGAAAGCACCGGTAGTTGACCATTCTCGCTTACGACAAATTGCTCTCGGCCTGTTTTGCAATACTTTTTAAGTTGCACTTCTATATCATAAAAAGATCGTACGTTAAAGGAGACATACCTTTTGTTCTTGGATTTGTGCTTTGAGAACGTTTGGATCTGCGCCAGCGATTGAGCGTTGGCCATCAACAAGATCTTTCGTCTCGTGTAACCATGACAATAGACCTTTGATAGCATCGTTGAATTGACCACATTGGACTAAAGCTTCTTCCAGCTTCGATTGGCGAGCAGATACTTTCTCGTTGGCAGCCATCAGACGCGCCTGCAGGTCATCCACAGGTTTGTCTAGGTCACCACTATCAGCGTCTGGTTGTTTGGTCGTTACGTCTGACTTGAGTTTGCTGACATCATTGACTTTGTCTTGAACTTTTTCAAGCTCATCTTGAAGTTTCTGTAGAAAAAAAGATTAGAATGACGGTAATGCATTGTATTTTAACTAACAACGTCATCCAGAAGATATATGAATACTGTCTACAAACAATCCATGATACGCGAACATCGTTGCATACCTTGAGTTCACGCATTTGTGCATTGATAGTATCGACAGTTGCTCCAACTGGTGTTTGATCATCCAATTTCTTTTCAACAACACTCATGTCTTTTTCGGTGTCATTAATCTTGTCATCGAAGCCATTCAATTGTCTCAGTAGCTCATCCAAATCGTCACGTCGGCCGTCAACTGATTTCTTCAAGTCACCACGTAATCCATCGATATCGGCTACTTGGTGCGTGAAATCATCTGATCCAACTCCTTTCTCGGTGAGACGACGACCACGTGTTCTGATGTCATCAAACAGAGGTTGACTTTCATCGAGGCCAGATTCAACTTGCTGAAAACATCAATTAGAATGGAAACGTTAGTATTCATTTTTGAATAGCAAAGTTGTTTCCCCGTCCTTGTTTTTTGATTTACAAGACAGTGATTTTCAATAAACCTACTGAAAGCGAGGCAACATACAAAAGAGTTCGAAACAGATTAAGCCTTTCTCACAACCAAGATAGACACGTAGTATTGTATTTGGTACTTTTCTAAACAGACATAATTGTACTTACTCCAACATTTTCGATGTTAAACAACACATCCTCTGTAACAAGTCTTTTCGGTTTCGTTCCCTCATAGTCTTTACTCAACTTTTTCAATACCGTCTTTGCCTTCTTTACGTCAGCATCGACAGTATCAATTTCAGTTAAGATTTCGGTTACTTCCTCTAAAGTGATTCTTACACTGGCATTGAGTTTACTGAAATCTTCTTTGACCTTATCCGTTTCTTCACGTATTGGGCGGCAGTCGGCACGAGGGTGCTTTTCTTTAATAGCATCTGATAAACTTGATACTTCCTCAACCTTGGGCTCAAGATCTGTTACTTGGCGGTTCAGTTTTTGCAAACTTTCCAAAATCTTTTTCAATCTTGGT
Source organism: Haliclystus inabai (assembly GCA_025505365.1). NCBI lineage: Eukaryota > Metazoa > Cnidaria > Staurozoa > Stauromedusae > Haliclystidae > Haliclystus > Haliclystus inabai. The sequence continues at coordinate 6,557 of JANVCG010056559.1, forward strand.
TTGTCAGCTCCGATCAAACTGATATCTTCTAGCGTTTTTTCTGCTTTTCGTAATTTGTCATGCGTAGGACGCAGTGCATCGTTGTATTTGCGAACGGCAGTTTGCATGCTAGTTACGTCATCTTGCCTTGCCTTGCTAAGATCTTTAACTCGGTTCCATTTTTCTGTGACACCATCCATCTCATCCTTTTGACTTTCAACGTCTTCGTTACAAATCTCAGTGATTTGATCTGATAGAGCTTTGAGTTCATCATAAGGAATTTTGTGTTTGTCAACATCTGAGCAAATACCCTAAAATGAAAGGATTAAAATATTACGTACAAATTGTTACACAAGGTAAGTCGTATGTATGAATCATAAAAATGCTCCAACATAACAAATTATGTTCACTCGATATCAAGACCGTTTAGCACTAGTTACGTTTTCAAAATCCACTCACGTTGATTTCCTTCTGCTGTTCACTAAGTTTATCAACATCAACTGATTCTGGTTCGAGGTTCTTTAATTTCCTTTCGATAGCTTCTAACCAATCAAGTAACGGCTTCTTCTTGTCGTCGAAAGTGTTCTCCATGGCAAGTACCTTTTGGACGCGTTCTTTCTCCTTGGTATGATTATCTGTAACAGTGCTGTAAAGTTTGTTGACTTCGTCGATGTATTTCTTAATCGATGTCTTTTCGGCACCAGGCTCAGATTGTTCTAGCAGTTGTTTACAATCATTTACGATATTTTCAAGGCACGTTTTCTCTTGTTCTAAATCTTTACCGATGTTTTCTAGTTCACCAATAGAGACCATTAAACGACCAGGTTTTGTTGATAAAGGCTTCTGTTTGCAGTTAGTAATTCTGTCATCAATATTCTTCATTCGACGTTTGAAGTCATCTACTTGATCTTGGATGGCTCCGCATTCTTGTAGTTTCTCTTTCAAACGCTTTTCTCGTTCGTCTAGCATCTTAACAAGCTCATCGATCGGTTCCTTTGATTTTGCTAATTTACTATTCACACTTTCTTGTACTGCTGGATCGTGGTCATTCAAACCAATAATCTCGTTGCCAAACATATCAGCCTCGTTGTAGACAGCATCGATTTTTTGTAATTCAGCTTGCAGCTCCTGTTGAAACAAACGGAAAATCAATGCCGTGCTACTAACGTGAATATCCCCGTTGAAAATCATGATTAAAACAAGAACTAAGAAGTTGATCAAACCAATAAGCTTGCAATGTAAATGTTTACTGAAAGCAATCGTTAAATCAGGTGGTCGCTAGTACAGGTCACTCAGTTTCCTAGCCAATGTCTCATAGCCCAAGAGTTTCGCAAGTTACAATTTTCTTACCTCGACCTTCTTGAGCTGTTCTTTAACTTTCTCAGCATCGGCACCTACTGGTTCTTGCTTTCCTAATTTCTTTTTCATGACCTTTGTTTGTTCACCAATGATTTTGAGATTGTTATGGAACTTCTCCGATGTTTTCGTGCCATCTTCTGCGTTCTTGAGGCGATCGGCAAGGGCTTCCATGGCTTCGTTGTATTTCGTTTTAATGTCATGAGTGCGTTGCTTGACGGCAGAACTATTCTCTGGTTCTTTGTCCAAAGCGATCATATCATCACCTGTTTTGTCTAGTTCAGTAAGATCAGGCTCTTTCTTTTTCAGTTCATCTCGCAGTTTCTACAAATCAAATATTGAATATTGTTGCAATTGAATTGATAATTTGATCTACGTGGTCACTCTACAGGTAATAAGTAATCACGTTCTGTTCACTAACTGCTATGGCAGTTGGTTCGATAAGTATAAGAGAAAATGCAACCCACATGATTGTACTTCGATTTGAGCTTACCTTCAAGCGTGCAATCTCCTTTTCACCAAGTTTCACATTGTCACCGAAGTGAGGATGCTCAGCAATGGCAGCCAAGACTGTAGTGCAAGATTCATCAACTGGTTTGGCAATTTTATTGTATTTCTTCACTAATTTCTGCATTTCAGTGATCTTAATTTTGGAGGATTCGACTTGAGCGTTGAGCTTCTCATACCGTTCCGTTGCGTCGGCTTCTGTTTCTTGAACAGGCTCTTTGTCAACTTCTGCTTTCTCGCAAAGTTTCTTGCTATCATCTTGGATGTGCTTGCAAGGCGTTTTATGATCTTTGATTTCACGTGCGAGTTCCTGTAAAAGACCGTACAATAACAATTATTAGAAAATGGCTGCAATAGAATCCCGTCAGTTGATGTGAATAAATATTTTCTTACCTCGACAGTCTTTGCTTGTCGGTCGAGTTCTTCTGGTTCAACAGATGCAACACGGATATCTTCGCATTTCTTTTCCGCATCTTGCAGCCAAGGTAAGAATTTGTCTTTCTCGGTTGTGAACGATGTAGCAAACTCAACAACTTCATCCAACACTTGCTTTCTTGCGTTTGTCTTATCGTTGATACCCTTCCATCTCTTCTCGATGTTGTCTATCTTCTCCTTCAAGTTAGTTTTCTCCTCTCCCTCAGGACATGTTTTCAGCAGTGCACGACCAGCCTCCATTGTGGAATTAAAACGAGGCTTAAATGATTCCAATTCTTCGCAGACAAAGGCGTGATCGTTCTTTTGTCGAACAGCAGTGTCTTTGTCGGCAGATATCGGTCGTTGTTGGTCCAAAGATCGTTCCATCTTGGTTAACCAACGCAGCATGTCATCACTTTCTTCGTTAAACTTTTGACTAGATGAAAGCGATGCCTGCAAGAGACGTTTGTGTTCAGCCAATTGGTCAGGTAGAGATTCCAATGGTTTGGTAATACGATCAACTCGTTGACGGATATCTTTAACGACATCTTTGCGATCCGCATAACAGATAACTAACCAATCAGAAAGTTCGCGTAGGACGGTAACACGACTTGAATGTACGGCAATGTCACTACGGAGATCCTATGGAAACAAAAGCAGGTGATTTTGTTATAAAAAGTGGACGAGAGGGTCAAGGAATCCGCAGAAGCAAGAACAGCAGCAATTGCGATCAATGATGCTTCGCTAAACACAAAATTCACGAAGTGTACAACTATGCATCTGAGAAGAAATCATCCCCACAGCCAGTGAATAATAATCAATTACAATGCTTGCTTGTGATATCAGATATTCATTCATATACCTTGGTGTATATTTTGCTACGCCCCAAACCCATATTTTCAACATAAACAATCGGCGTTTCTCTCAACAAAAACAATGATTTTCTTCATTTCTCTCAATCTTCAAGTTTTGTATCAGCGATAGATTGTCTATCAGAATTGACGAGCGGTGTTTTCCATTGCACGATACAAAGTATTTTTTGAGAGCAATTCCAGCGTTGAAAGCTTAAAAAGGGCGCTGTAGCTCAGCTGCTCGACACCAGAATCTCCCATTCAAGCAGGATTAACAAACGACAATAATCTCACACGCACATTGTTATTGAAGAAAGCAGTTAGCCATAATCAGAGAAGGCGAATTGCAAATGGACAAACAGAACGTGATTGCTTCTATTCATATTTTAAGAAACAAAAGCAACGTATTGTTGATGCAAGAATAGTCAGTCATTAATCAATACACAGGTCTTTAAAGAAGTAAATGTTTCCGATCAAGTTGAAATGTAGCAACATCTATTTGATTGAGACAATCCGTGTGAACGTTGTCACATTAATGTTTCATTGGAATGTACGGCTGCATTGCTATCAAAACATTGACAATTTGGAATGAAGGATAAACAAAGGCTGAATAATTAATAATGAAAAAAAAAAGATTTGAGAGCTAGTTAGACGGCTGCCATGGTGAAACAATTGAATCTATCGCCTATCTCATTTTTGAAGATCAAGATTATCAGACAGAGATAAATGTGAGATCACTCATATTCACTTCGATATAAATTTGTCAGCGTGCAGAATTAGAATAAAAAAAGAGATTTAAGATCCGATCCTTTAGTGCTGGTAATCTTACCTCAATTGTTTGTAGATCCTTTTTGATTGTTTCAGGGTCAGTAGGTGTGGTTGACTTCAAGCGTTTCACCGTGTCATTAACATCTGTGATCCATGTCTCAAGTTCACCTGCAGTATCATTGAATTGACGGACTTTGGATATAGACTCGGTGGTCTTCTTTTGTGAGTCCTTCACCCGTTCAGTCAGATCATAGAATTTGTCACTCAATTGATCAAGATCTTTCTCCACAGATTCTGGGTTGTCTGCCTGCCGCATAAGACTCTGGCCAGCTCGGTTGATAGCACGCAGGTCTGGCTTCTTTTTCTCCAACGATTTCAAGATTTCCTAAAAATGATAGAAAAAATCGTAAATAAGAAAAGCGAAAGAAAATTAAAGTAATCAACTAAATGATCAGTCCTTGTAAATGGTATTCGATATTATATAACACGTAAAAACGCATCCTTGGGATTCTTGTGCTTCTAAGAAAGGTTTCAAGTAGTACTGACTATCTTGAGCAAAAGCTTTGGCATCAATTGGCAAGGCAAGGCACGTCAAATTGTTGTAGCACTAACAACTATAGATATTATATCAGGTACTCACGTCTAACTCCTTCATTTGGTTTTCGCCCTTGGGTAGATCAACACCAAATGGTTCTTGATTGGTTAACGATGATTCTACTTGGGTCATGAATTCGTCCAGTGGCTTACGTTCTTGGTCATATTGATCGGTTAATTTTTTGATTGCTTCTAATTTCTTAATACGACTATCAACAGTACTTGATAACTCATCAATAGGGATCTGCACACCACGTAGAGTGTCTGTGATTTCCCGGCATGCTTCAGGGTTGTCTTTATTGGTCTTGAGAAGAGACGTTGCGGTTTTATCAGCAGTATCAAGTGTTGGCTTGCGTTTGTCAACGTCACCTCGCAATTTCTGAACGAAAGAAAATAGAATAACTATGTTAATTCAATTCAAGATGTGAGTTACGGACACCACCATTCCAGATATTAGCTCCTAGACGAAGGTCAGAGACAGGTGGATTTCTGGTTCTTATCAGAGGGCAACATTGAAAGAGAATTTGATTCTACAAAAAGGACTCCTAGCAAAGTAAGATGATATAATGCAGCAAAAACAACTCTTTTCCATTTACCTTCAATTTGGCCAATAGGTTGTCAACCTCCTTTGCATCTGTCGGTATCTCATCCTTGAGGGCAGGGCTTTCCGTTACCTTTGGTAGCCAATCTTCTAGTTCTTTGATAGCAGCTCCGAATTTCTGAGCATCATCCAATTGATCTTTAAGCTCTGTGTCGTAATCTTTGAGACCAACTTCTGCCTGATCGAACTCTTGTGTTAGGGCGGTGAATTTTTCTTCGATTGGTTCGAGTTTGACTCCTTTGCTTTTCAGTGTTTTCCTTGCCTTGTCTAATGTTTTGGTCAAGACGGTACGTTTGGTTGTAAACGTTTTCAAAACATTCTGAAAGGCAATAACAATCATTTTCATGTAAGTATTTTGATTTGAGCAACCTCTATAAAACGACCGCGATTGTTAATACATGCAAAACTTAGCATACAAAATAACCCTCACCTGTACAGTTGTTTTCGTTGTTTTCCCTTTTTCAATATCTTTACCAAATCGTACTTTGTGTTCTAGCAATTTATTAGCCTCGTCAATTAACTCGTACAGCGGTCCAAGTTCTTTATCAGATGAGTCTAAACCATCGACAACATCAGTACATTGTTTTTCGCGCTTGTCTAGATCTCCATTTAGTTTGGTCCACCTATCATTGAGGTCTTTGACCTCACCATTGGTCTCGGGTACACCCTCGGACACTTTCAACGCCTTGCAGCTTTGGAGCAATGGCTCACTCGTTTTTTTAACAGCTTCGTGGATAGGTGCATGATCTTTCACGTCTTTCTTGAAATCCTGTAAAACAATCCGATATCCTCATTTGAAGAATACAACAAGATTAATTTTAGAATCAATTAGTAATCCGAATATACAAAGGAATGTACGTTGCTCTTTTATACTCGCCTGTAATTAATATAAATGTACACGTTGAAGAAATAAGCAGATGTAAGGATCGTTAATTTAAAACAATGACGTGAAATCCGATCACACGAAATATAATTATCGGATTAAAATAGCTTATTACTTGATAATGAAACTGTTTAAACCTCACGAAAAAACGCCCATCTATGGAAATATGGTAAGACAAAATAAAACATCATGAACTTCTTATAATATTTGGGAAAGTGTGAAGGAATTGTTTCCGAAGAATTAGTTTTAATCCTTCAGATGTAATGATTGCACAACGGTTTACCAACTGGAGATTTATGTCAAATAATAACGTAATTTTGTTTTCTTTTGATGAGAAAAATTTAGAACTCACAGGCTGTTGTAAAAAAAAACTTACTCCAAAATTATTTTCATGCAATAGATTAAGAAAGTTAATTGATTGTCTGCTAGTTTTAAGCTTGGTTAATTTACTGAATTTGTACAACGAAAAACCGTCCTAAAATCTCGAAATTATCAAAGGTATCTAAAATGAAATAATTGGCGACTTTTCAAACTACTACACAAATTAATAACATAGTCTGATGGATGACTTTCCCTGTCTAACAAATATTGAAATTGCAGTCAATTTAACTCAATCAAATGATAAGGAAATGATTTTGAATGAATGCTATTGATTGAACATCGCCTATCTTTGAAATCAAACAGACATGCGCTTGTTAGTACACTCATTATTAATAAACTATATCTTGTTGTTATGGAATCATCAATCATAACCTAGCCGTACTATTCTTTGGCATACAAATCAAACTACAAACGTTGCTTAGTAATAATTATCAAATGAAATCCAACGTGCTTCGTTTACAAGATAACTAAATCTTATACCGATTTCAATTACGTGTTTTATTGTAATACATAATTGGGTGAATAGATTAATTTAAAATTGAACTCAAAAACATGTTTTTCATCTGCTGTTTCAAGTGGGGCAGGGGAGGATGTTGATACCTTGTCCAGCTTGAATCTACCCGAAATCAATTAAAATCAAGTCACAGCTACGATTTATAGTAATCTTCCTTTCCGGTTGTACCGACAAGATAAATTGCAGACGAAATTCTCAAAGATTTTTAAACAATTAAAGAGGTTAAGAAGTTGAAGCTGCAGGACAATAGCCAGAATGATACTACTTTGTGATGTATTACGCTGGGTTCCTAAAAACGTTCATGTTAAACGAAGTACGAGTGACTTAATTACCTTTATGTCCTTTATTTGTTGATCAATGGTACCCTTGTCACTAGATAGAGGCTGTAATTGATCGCGTCGCTTTTCAGCGCCTTCAAGCCAACAGCTGAATGTGACGGCATCGTCTGTGTACGCTCGAGACAAAGGCATTAATTTATCTAGGTCTTCTTTGCGTTTGTTTGCATCAGACTGTAGGCCATTCCATTTATTTGTTACATTGTTTAATCTATCTTGAAGGTTCTTTCTTTCATCACCAGGTTCAGTTGATTCTAATAAATTCTCTCCAGCTTGCTTGATACGATTATAAACAGGTTCTTGTTGTGTCAAATCTTGTTGGAAAAGCTGAAAAAACAATTTTTAGTTTAAATCACAATGTAAGATCAAGATTCAGTAAGTTGAGACATATTATCAATACAATCAACATTTTCTTATATTAATGAGCTTCCCGAACCAACATAATTACTAATGTGACTATAATTGTATTTTCAAAATACTTTCATAACATTTTACACCCCCTGGGAAGATTTAGTTTGATATTGTACAGTATTACAATTTACAGCTTTGATAAAACAGACGGGATTAATACCTCCCTGATTTCCTATGGCTTATGAGCTCAGTTTACAAAATTACCGATGGAAACGCTCAATTACTAATTATTAACTTGTTTGAAGAGAGTCTTCTTTTGTTTATGGCTCTTTTGCAGGTTGATTATCACGTCAAAATTGGAAACATTGCGAAAAATATTCAAGTCACGACATCAGCATGGAAAGAAGCTATTATTAGAACTGAATTTCATGCCACGCAATATAAAATGTGAATTTAAAAGCAAAGCGATATATCTGTGTGAAATTATTGTGCAATATTTGATTCAACTTTGCGAACAATGCAATAAGCCAACTTTTGATTAGGGGATCATGATTTTTATCGCTTGAAGGAAACAACAAAATGGCTAATTGCAACTCAAAACAGCGACATCTCCCGTCGCTATAATCTGATTTTTAACTAAATAAATGCATACATTAAGTCAAACCATGAATTTATCTGCAGAACAAGCAAGAAAATGAACAAACCATATTCTATATCACACCATGATTTCTGTGTTGTTGATTTGACTTTTGACATCGATACTTTATTTTGTAATTTGAAGGTTCACAAACAATGTAATTTGAATCCAAAACAAATAAAAAACCGAAAAGTGAATTGTTATGATTTAATTCAAGGGAGAACTTATTGTCAAACAATCACTTTCGTCATGGGAAAGTGCTCGGAAAGTGAGCCGAGTCATGGAACTTCCAGCCTGAAATTTTGATGTAAATCCGATAACATGGATTTGCACAGGTGACCACCAAAATGACTTGGAAACAGGTTGGAAATATATAGCTCAAATTGTGATCGAACAGAATTTACGCAAAGTTCGAATCTTCAATTCTGAAGTATAACGAAGAATGGAATTGCAGTTTTACAAGGTCCATCGCTAAACATTTGTCTTGGAAATAGAGAAATATTGTATAAACTTACTGTCACACAGCGTCGAAGTGGAGTTTTATCTTTCAAAAATAATACAGAATTAGAATGATGATCCGACATAGCTGCTCTTTATTTAACCAACTCCAAAACCTCTTTACATGCCACGTAATAAAGTGTTTACTTGGTTTTGATTTCGATGTTTACTTAACTATTTCATAAGTTTTTTCATAACAACGAAAAGTTTCACGTGGACGCGAAAGCCAGAACTCGAATTCAAACACTTCTGAACCGCAGGAGGCGGTTACCGATTAATTCATAGACTAGGCCAATTTTAAATCCACACAAATATACATCAAACCAAACGGTATATTGGTAGCTCAACAACTTTTCTCTAACGGTAGCAAGGCAGGTGGTGGTGTCTAACCGTAGACTGACCAACGGTGACAACTGAATTTGATCTTGAAAATGTTTACAAGATATGGGCCAGACAACAATATTGAAAGTGCAACTCGTTTCGCATGTGGTCGAGGTACAAAACCAGCGTCGTTCTAAATCTTTTTAGTGTAAAAGCCAGCTTTCGATGTTTCCGTTTATGTTTATTCTTTGCAAAAATGAGAATTCCCAAATCGAAGTAACGCTTGGATGAAATCCGGCCCCTCCTTCTTGTCGAACAAAAACATGACCAATGTGTGACCTCATCGCGAGAAACGCGCCAAAGAAAACACGTGGATTTCAGGACGAAAATAGTCTGCCCACGATCATCAAACAGTTCATTATTTGTGAGATGAATCAATATTGCCGTTTAATTCCAAAGGAAAGTCTACTGCGGCAACTACAGCCTTTACATTTGGTATCGATGAAATTTCAACTTCAATTTCATCAAAGGATTAAAATTATGCTAAAAATACAGCGAATTTTTTTCGCTTGATAAATTCAAATTTAAATGCCCACTTTGAGTCGCAAATGTTCAACATTTTCATGAGAATAAAAGAAGAAGCGGTTAACCAAAATAATAAACACACTGTAAGAAGTGTCGGTGGTTTTTCAAGCCCAATGTATAAAAAAATCAACGCCGCATAAGTGTTTGTTTTGATGCAACATTTTAACAATTTTGAATGGTACATTGTTCAGATCATGTTGCCATAGCGATTGGGCGTCGCATAAGTAACATGTGGTGAAGATAAATAATTCGTAATATGAAAAGCAATAGACATGATATTTTATTCTTGATTGTTCTGCCATTTGTTTAAGGAAGTCGGTATAGTTTGTTCGTGACATGAAAACAAGAGAATCGTTTAGTCAACAGCTAAGTACGGAGAAATGATATTCAACAAGGACAAAAAACCTTTGAAAAATTTGTGAAAAGAGCCGACAGACTTGCATAACAGTCTTTTGTTGAAATGGAAAGCCAGCATTTGATCGAAAAAGATCTGGATATTTTGACAGTTCGGATAGCAATAAATAGTGTCCAACATGATCGGTACAATATCAATTTCAGGTGAAATATTGTACTCGCACTCTGAGAGATGATACAAAGGGCTATCCGAGGAAGCAATGACGAGATTGAACCACTTGTGTGCTTTTCTGTACAAAAACATCCCAAAAATCAATCCAACTGCTTCATTTACGGATAATCAAGTTCAAATATATCAATGGATATATAATGCACTTGAGCGATACTTCTAGAAGATTAATCCGAATTTCACACAAACAGTAAAGCCGATTACAAACTGACAATAGGATTAGAGTTCGAAGATCAATCCATGCGGTTACACTGTCACATACTGTAAATGATAAATTGCAAGCGTGACAGCGTGAACATTGTCCGACAAAAGGATTGACTCAACTATAAAAATGGGGCCATGTTCGGAGTTCATGTTCCACGGTGAAAGGGTCCGACGTACCATTTGAGGAATAGCTCAGTCTGCAGAATAGTCTCCTGAAATGTTTTGATGGCTAGATAATTGCCATCCACAGAAAGGTGCGTACTTATTCCATTCTCACATACTAGCAACTTGCTACTGTTGCTTACCTCATATTCTTGCTGCCTCTCTTTCAAAGGTTCCAATCTTGCATTCAGAGGCTTTAGTCCCTTTCGACGGTCTTCGAGATCCTTCAATGCTTTACTGAAATCATCAAACGTAGCTTGGAATTCTTGGCTCTTGAGTAAGGCATTCTGCAATCGGTTGTAACGGATTTCAATTTTAGTGGTGATGTCATCCAATGAGCGTTGTGTTGTTTCAAAACGTGTTGTTACTGTGTCTTTAAGGCTTTTATCGTGTCGGTTGTTTTGCACTAACCAATCGCATGTTGCTCTGAGGTTGTTAACCACTGTTTTCTGTTCGATTGTTCCATCTTGGGCACCCTGAAACAGTCGATGTAGAACGTTAGCGTGAAGAATAAAAACATACAGTCGTTCAAAGCTGTTATAGAACTGCATCGAAATTGATATTGGCATGTTGAATACATGAAAAGAGCTCAAGTTTTGTACAAGTCACAATGTCACTTGTTCAAGTTCAAATGAGTAGCAATGCGACAGGCCGTATACTTGAGGTGGTCACAAAACACAGGTACGATATTTTGAATCTTACCTCGACTTCAGTCAGCTGTCTCTTGATGACTTCAGGTTCGGTACCAACTGGATCGATAAGCCCTGGTGTTTTAGCTGCTTTTGAATACCATATGTCATACAGATCACACTGTTCAGAGAAGATAAGAACACGTTTCAAATGATCATCAAGATGACCTTTGGCTTCTTTCAGTTTGATGTCTGCCATTTTGTTTCGTGCAAGCGTTGTATCTAGAACATTCTTAGTTGCCTTGGCAGCAGTAGGGTCTTTGCTTTCCAGTTCTTTCGTGAGTGTCTTGCCTGTTTCGCTAAACTCATCAACTGTAAACTGGATATCCTCAAACTCTTTGGTCAATTCCTAAAAAAGCAGTCAGAAAGACGTTAAAAATACTAAACATTAGCAAGAAATAAAATCCGGTCTATAAACACTGGAATCAAAAATGACAAAAATGAGCCAATCCTACTTTGGTGCATCGCCCAAACTACAAACACAACTGATACTATGAATATGACATGAATTCCGTTGAAAAGTTGAAACAAACGAGTGCTCAACTTCTCAACCGAAAAATGACGAAGCATTCCTAGTCAAATCCAACCTATAATCCGATTTGGATCCTAGCATGAGATTGCCTAGCCATAATCCGATAAGAAACAAGATAATCGGTGTATATGAGGCTGGAGGTATTCTCTCACCTCGATCTTTTCGATTTCTCGTTTGATTTTATCTTCCTTCATGCCGTATGGCATAGTTGATAATTTATCAACGTAGGCTTCGACCTTATCAAGGACTTCATCGACTGGTTTCAATTGCTTCTTATATGTCTGAGAAAGTTCGTGAAGTGACGTCAAACGCTGAAGTAATTGAGTGACAGTTGTCGATAGAGCTTCGTAACGTTCTGTTGTTCGTTGTGTGGCATCGGCAGGCTCTGGTTGGTGAATTTCTGCTTTGTCAACTAATTCCTTGGTGCACTTTTGCACGGCCTCGAGGTCTGGCTTGTGCTTTTCGATATCACTTTGCAGATCCTAGAGAATACGAGAGCAAACGGGTATTGGAATGTTAATGTCGAAGTAAGAAGAAAAGCAATTAAGCAACGAAAAGCCCAAGCATAATCAGTTGCAAGATAGTCAGCGTGCCCCTATTGTTACATACCTTGACTTCTTTGATTTTTTTCACAACTGTAACATCATCGAATGACCATGTCTCACGATTAGAACATTTCTTCTCAGTAACATCTAACCACTCATTAAACGGTGCTGATTTATCAGAAGTTTCTTCGGCAACTTTGAACACATTAGTAATCAATTCTTTACGTTTAACCGATTTCTCTTTCAGTTCAGTATAGCTTGCCTGTAGGCGTTCAACAAGTTTGCCAAGTTTTTCACGATCGACATCAGATTCAGCAGTTTCAATCATTTTGTTTCCAGCTGTTAAAAGTTGTTCAAAGACAGGCTCTTGTTGGCATACATCATTGTGGATTTGCTAGGGAATAAAATATATAAAAATTGTAATTGTACTTTGAAAGAAGAAGTAGCTCCTGTTAGTAGGTTTTATTAACAATATCTTAATGCTTTGCACAGAGGTATTCAAATTAACGGTTATGGCCCCTGCTATGGCCCAGGGACAGCAAGTAAAGTTTCACTTGAAAATAAAATTGTTATTTGACTGCAGCAATTATAGTCTTGTCTCATGTACTCACAACAGTTGCGCTATTCTATAGATATGTAATCAGTTATCTGTACCTCATAATCACGTTTTTGTTCTCGCACAGTATCGAGGCGTGCAGAAACAGGTTTACCGGTGTCATAACGATCATTGAGATTGTTGAGAGTATCGAGGAAGTCATCTGACGATTCTTGGAACTTTTGCGATTGCAGAAGGATGTCTTGCAGACGGTTTTGACGAACTTCAATTCTCATCCACAGATCATCCATAGGGCCTTTGACAGAGGCAAGCTTAGATGCAATTTCACTTGATACAGTGACATCAGACTTCGTGCTTTCTTTGATCTGTTTAGCCAGTTCTGTTAAACGGTCTAGTTCTGGACGATGGTTGATGAACTTGTCTTGCACACTCTGTAAAGAAAGCAAAATGTCACAGTCAAGAACCTTAGTCCGTACACTCTATCTAATATGATTCACCTTGCTGGTAATTCTAGTTGCACAAACACCAGGCCGTGTAGGAATGCAGTGCACATAACTTAAAGTGACATTTCTAATTACAAAAATGTTGATTCTATCTTCGGTGACGATTGGAATATCTACCACATTTTGAAGTGCTATCTGTTCTCTCAAATAATGATGATGATGATGATAACGATGATTTTTACCTCCACATTCTTCAGTTGTTTCTTGACCATTTCTGGCTCTTGACTGATTGGTTCAGAGAGAGACGGTGCATCTTTAGCTTGGTCAACCCATGTACACAACTCTTTAGCGAGTGTTTCAAATTCATTAATACGATCAGTATCGAATTGCAATTGCTTTCGTTTGTTGTCAAGGAGACCTTTGAGCTTTTGTTGTCTTGCTTGGAGATTTGTGACTTTACTTTTCAATGTGGAGGTGTTGGCACCAGGTTTCTTGGCCAACTCTTCGCTCTTGCTTAACATGTCATTGATGGTTAGCACCTTTTCTTCAAGCTCGAAGGAAAGATCCTTAAAACAAGAAATTGCAAATTTTGAGACAACGATTTAAGTTTTATGTTATGGCTGCTTTTGATATTAAAAAGAGGATTATAATCGTTGGATCACAAAAGATATACATCTATATCATTGGCGTACAATTTTAAAATCCTTAGTGTGAATACGTACAATCTGGATTGCGTCTTACCTCAACACCATCGAGTTGTGTCTTTGCCAAATCAAAGCTCATTCCAACAGGTTCTTGGTTGTCTAGACTAATCTCAGCTCTGGTGAAATACTCTTCGATTGGTTGTAATTCTTTCTCAAAACTATTCAAACCGTCTTTCAACTCAACAACATGGGCGGTACGTTCGTTGATAGTTCGTTTCAGCTTCTCGTAACGTTCTTTGATGATTTTCGTTTCTTTTTCGACATCGTCATCGTGGATTTCAGCAAAGTCAATCAATGGTTGAGAGCAAGTCACAACCTCGTGAAGTTCTCGTTCATGGCCATCTACTTCACGCTGGAATGTCTACAGAAGATTAAACAGAAGCATCTAGCTAAAAACAGCTGCTGTAATGAACACATATCTTACTAGATCATTTTAGTGCCAAATCAATCAGCAGGATGTAATTCAACCAAATCTCACGTGGCTACAACGGGGGGAGGGGGGGGATTCCCATGAAACGTGAATCGAGAAATAGAGTTTTCGACATAGTGAAGCGGGCATTGTACGAAATTCGTAGCGATAATCGGGAATTCATAACATTGACCGAAACAAGAAATTATGATCAAAAGCTAATGAGAATCGAGAATGTAAATTCTTGGATGTACATTTTTAACAGAAAGTGGGATTTGGTCATCTTAACTTGAATCTATGTGTTGATGTACGCTGTTTGAGGTTGGATACACAAACGAATAACGTATTATTGATTTTCCGCGACAATTGAAAGGATATAAAGTATAAATCATAATAGTTCACAATAGCAAAATTACGGAACGGGAATCTACAATTTGAATGGAAGGGAAACGGAAATTTATGGAAATATTCAACGGCAATCGAGAATGATACTCCCTCGGAACCCCCCCCCCCCTACAACCTGTCTATGAAGGCCAATGTGAATACAATGCAATTCGCTGGTATGAATTAGTAAGGGAAATAACGCAATGATGCTATGCTATAGAGTAATAACAAAGTTGGAGGCACACTACAACAGCAAGTACCACATAGTAGAATTACACAGAATTATCGAATCATTTTCCAGGGTCTAGTAACTAGTTCAATGGCTACAGGTATAGTTTTTATAGTTTTTTACGACTCGAATATTAATGTTTTACTATACATGTGACGTAAAAATACCCTCTTGAAAAACAAATTAAAATATATTGCCCTACCTTGAGAGTATCGAGCTCTTTGTCTAAAGTCTCTTTGTCAATAGAACGTTCATCAGTCTCAGCTGGTAGACGTTTCTCAGCATCTGTCAACCAATCAACAAACTTTCTGCTCTTGCCATCGTACTCTTCAGCCAATGGTTCGACTTCACGAATGAGATTCTTTTTAGCTGTAGTAGTCGATACGACTTTAGTCCATCTCTCTTTCATGTCATTAACTGTTGCTTGAAGGCTATCTCGATCTTTTCCTGGCTCGCTTTCATCAAGAACTTTCTCAGCAGCTTTGAGCAGTGCATTGAAATTCGGTTCAATTTGTTTGATGTCATCAATGAGGCTCTGAGTCTTGACCTTTTGTTTTCTAACAATGTCATATTTTGCAGAGACTAAATCTTGCTTGACAAGGTTCTTCTCTAGACCAGTCAAATGATCATTGAAATCATCTAATGAATCATGTAATTCTTGTGAGCTCACAAGCAGCTTTTGCAGTTTTGTTTTGCGTTCAATCAATTTCAAATTCAGACGATCCAATGGTTCTTTAACACGATTGACACGGAATTTGCATTCAGATTTAACAGAGAAATCACCTTCATTGTTGGTTGCAACCTTGTTGCCGCCTTCTTCCATGTCGTTGATCTTAACACGATGGCTTTCAATGTCACTGACAAGTGCCTAAGAATCAAGAAATCAAAATAAGCCACATCCGTTAAGCTTACAATAGTAACCATAAGTGTAATACCATGAGCAATTCTAGTTGGTGAGTTGCAGACTCTGTGGCAAAACGTTTTAGGTCCTAAATTATCCTAAAACTAGTCCGTCTGGTACATCAGATGCTTCTGTTTTTCACCTTAGTGTCTCTCATGCTACAGGGTTCATAGAGTATTCCCTACCAAGAAATTGCTTTTTACCTGATTTAAAAAATGAAATATAAGGTTGGCAGTTACAAAATGTACTTACTTCAACGAATGCAAGTTGTTCTTTGATAACGGCTGGTTCAGCACTGATTGGTTCCAGCTTCTTACAATCATTGGTAATTTTGCCCAACCATTTCTCTAGATCATCACTTGTTACAACAAAACTCTCCACAGATAACAACTCATCAGTGAAATCATCTTTGCGTTCTAACAGTTGACGTTTGATGGTCTTGTAACGAGCATCGATATCAGATACACGACTTGTAATTGGGAATGAATCGGCACCATACTGGTCTAACTGATCACCGATGTCTTTACCGTATCTTGAAGTATTTTCTACGTTTCTGCCAAGTTTTTCCAATTCACGGATCATCTCTGTTAATTCAGATAATTTTGTTTTACCACTATCAACATTCAGACCAAAATGTTCGGAAGAATCTAAGTAATTCTCAAAACGATCAAGACTTTCATCAACAGGTGCCAATGACTCATTATATTTCGTGAACATCACAACCAATTTGCTAACTTGATCTTGCTTTTCTTTGTGTTTTGCTTGCAAAGCATCCCATCTGGTATTTAATACTTTCATTTCACTTTCAACAATTGGCTCATCAGTAGAAGGCACACGTTGGGCAGTGGTTTTGAGGGCATCAAATTTGGAATTGAGATCTTTATGATTTGGTCGTGTTTTCTCAATCTCATCTTTGAATTCCTGGTGATCAAATATTAAAAGGTTTGAGCTGATATAAATAAAATGATAAAGCAGTTGAAATACAGAAATGTCTAGTATAAACAGGGAAGAGTTTTTAAACCATCCAAACAACATTTCATTCAACAGGTAGCCTGTTGTAAAATGAACAACTTACTTGCATATCAAAATCAAGATAACTTACCTTTACTCTTCTCTTTTGCTGTTCACATTCTTCTGCTGTTGTTGGCACATGGCTGAGTTCTTCCATAGCCTCTTCAAGTCGTGTCAGTTCTGGTGCAAACTTATCTTGAGTCTCATCCATTGTACGACTCACGGGTTGAAGTTTGTTGATCTCCTCACGTCGTTCAGAGATGGATTTGAAAAGCTGTGTCTTACGTGATGTTACTTCACCTAGTTTCTTCTCAATTGTCTCTTGGCTTTCCTTTGAATCTGTAGCACTTTTCATTTTGCGACTGGTCTTTGTAAGTTGATCGAAGATTGGTTTGATCTGATTAACATCCTTTTCAAGAGCCTTGAAATAAAATTTACAAATGTTGATTTAATTGTATGATTTACAAACAAACGATCTGTAGTAGGTGTGTTTATTTTAGGGGGAGGTTAACTATATGCTGTGACGATGAAGCTGATATACTAGTTCACTACTTTTCAATAAAAATTGTTCAACGATATACTTACAGTGAATTCCTCCACTTGCTTCCATAGAGTGTCGTACTTCACAGACCATGGCTTTCGTTTGCCCATGCGCAATTCTAACTCAGTGATGTTGTCCAATAAGTCATTGTAAGAATCTTGAAGTTCTTGGCTTTGCACAAGTGCAGAACTCAATGTGTTTTGTTTCTCGTTGATTTTATCAGCCAATTCATTGAATGGATCGTTAACTTTCGTTAGCTTCTCTTGGATATCAGTTATAGCTGATTTATCGTTAGGACTACATTCAATCAACCAGTTGGCGGCCTCTTGGATGGCTTGAAGGTTTGGACGTGTGCGATTAACATCATCCTCCAATGACTACAAATCAAAAAGCATCATATCGTAAGAAGAGACAACTTTATGATACAGATACAGCATCACACACTATAAAACGATGTGAGCTAAGACCATCATTTAAATGGCCATGGAAACGTTACATAAAAAATGTTTTACTTGCTTTAAAAAAACCATCCTTAGAACAGTTCTATCCAGCTCTTTATAATCAGATGGAAACTATCTATTCATATTCCTGCCTGATCAGCTACAAACTCGCAAATACAACACAGCATAACACTAATTACATGCACAGGTTAAATCAAAATAGTTTGACTCACTTTTAATGTTGCCAGTTGTTCTCTGACTTTTTCTGGTGTTGTTCCTGTTGAGCCAACACTAACAAATCTCTGTGATGAATTCAAATACCATTTATCTGTCTCATTGATTTTGGACATGAATTGGATCAGGACTTTAAGTCGTTTCTCAACTTCAGTTCTCTTTGATGTGCAACTTTCTCCTACGTCCTTGAGGCGGGCTACAAGTTCTTCAGTCTTTTCCTTGACTTGAGATGGGTCACCATGGAAGTCATCAATGTCTTCTTCAAGAGTAGAAGATAAATCACAGGTCTTGTCAACTTGGCTTTTGGCTGTTGACCAAATGCGTTGCAGTTCCTGTCATCAAAGAAACGTATTATTATGCACTGTTTTCACATGTATCTTCAGAGACATCGATATTCTGATCCCTGTAGACAATTTAACACGCTTTGGCTATTACCAGCATAATATAAACTAACACGTAAGATAGCTTCATCAATAAATTAAATAGATTGCTAACAATGCTCTTTGATTTTTGTACATACATGATAAGTAGATTGTTGTTTCACTTACTATGGATTCAATTGTAATCTTACATCTGTAATTTAATACCTTGATTCTGTTGAGTTCTTTCTCTTCCTGGTCAACATCAATGTAAAATGGTGTTTCTTGTGCAACGGCATCTTCCAATTCAACAATCAAATCCTCAGAAACGCGATATGAGTTTTGGTAATTGGTGACACTATCCTCTAGACGGTCAACCTTTTGTTGACATGATTGACAAGCATCAACCAAGTCATCAAATCTACGATTAACCTTTTGCAAGTCATCAATAACATCTTGCGTATCATTTGTTTCATTTTCATGTTCGCGACAGGTAGTTAAAAGACCGGCTTGAACATCATTGACAGTTGAATGAAGGGGTCGGTTGAAGTCAATCTCAGAATTCAATTCCTACAAGATGGAAACAAAATTGTTATTACCACTTGCATCCCTATGAATACATACAGAAACCCTTTTCTACATGAAAGACTTTAATGTCATGAATGATAGGTTGAAAAGGCTCTCTGTAGACCCCAACCACAGATTATTTCAATTATTTGCTAATGTAACTGAGGAAAACCATACCTTGACAACACGTTTCAGTGCAAACACTTCATCTGATGTTGTTGGAACTTGTTCAAGATTTGGTAGGACCTTCTGCGCTTGGGTGATCCAAGAAGAGAGCTTTTCTCGTTGAGTCTGGAATTTCTTTGCTTGTGGAGCAACTTTGTCAATAATCTCTTGTCGATCTTTGACCTGTTTGCTCACAGCATCCCATTTAGATTGCATTTCATCAACTTGCTGTTGCAGAGTTGCCTTCTCTTTATCTGTGTCAAGTGCATCAACAGCCTTTTCAGCAGCTTTGCGAAGTTGATCGTAGAGTGGACTGATTGATTGGATTGACTTAGCAAGCTCCTAAATTGAATATATTAGAAATAAGTTGGACTATGAAAAACTGTCAAAGATTACAACAACAACATCAAATATAGGAGTGGAAGCATATCCTACCTTCTGTTCCAGTTGCTGTTTGGAGACAACATCCCACAAGGCTGAAACTGGCTCAAGACGACCAACTTGGAATTCAAGAGTTGACAAACGATCATTAAAATCAGTGAATGATTGTTGGAATTCTTGACCTCGCATGATAGCATTTTGCAGTCTGGATTTCCTGTCATTCAATTTGGCTTCAACTGTGTCCAGCGACGACGTAGATGTTGACATATTAGTTCTTAGATCTGGTCGCATGTCTCTATCATCTGGGCAATTTTCAAGCAACCACTTTCCATTACCATCTGCTCTCATGACTTCAGAGCGTTGATTAACAAGATCTTCTAGCAAAGCCTATGGTAGAAAATAGACGAGAAACGATAAAAGGTAGACTGATACAAAAGGAAGAGCTTCAAGTGAAGAATTCTAGACAGATAGTCAACTGCATAAATATTATTTCAACTATTCAACAACAGCCTTGTGATTACTGCATTATTAAAAACCACTTACATCAATCACATCAAGTTGGGATCTGGCCTCCTCAGGTTTGCTATTGACAGGTCCAAGTGCAACAATGTCTTGAGTAGCTTCATCTGTCCACGCCTGACATTTCTCCATGACATCCTCGTACTGTACAACTACACGACAAACTTTTTCGAGTTGATTGCGTCTTTCAGTGAGGCGTGTACGGATTTTCTTGAATCGATCTTTCTGTGTTTTGGTCTTGCTCTTGATTGGTTCATTGTTACCATCATTAGATTCAATCAGTGATTCCAGATTACCAGATTCAGTAACAAGTTGTTTGAGGTCTGGTTCCAAGTCATCAAGAGACTTCATGAGATTCTATTATGTATACAAATAGTAATGAGTGAAGGTGTTAGCATAGGAATTTGTTTAACATACGATAAAAACACCTGTTTCAGATTTGAATTTTATTGAATACAAGAGGAAAACAGTTTTGGTGTACTGTCTAGACTCAACGAGTTCCATTGCACTAGACCATACAGCACAATTCACATTATTACGATTCATTCCATTTTAAAGATTTATGAAATGGTTCTTCTTCTCAAAGACCTATTGGACACCTCAGTTGCGGTTGGATTGGCTAAGAGTGAGTCTATTTTCTTACCTCGATTCTCTCAAATTCCTCTGTAGCCTTCTTGTTATTAACACCAAATGAAGGACGTTGATTGACATCATTTTCAAATTGCGTCAAGGCTTCGTTTAATGGATCATGAGACTCATTGTATCTTTCGTGGGCTGTTCTAAATAATGACACCTTCTCTTGCCAAGACAGACCACATTGTTTCAGAGCGTCGAAACGTTCAACATCTTTGTTGGTTTGACGTTCAGTTTCAGGGACGTCGTCAGTAACATTCTCTGTGCTGGCTGTATCCAATAAGTTAGATGACAGTTGCTCAACTTCATTACACATTGGCTCTTCAGCATCAACGTCACGGTTAAAGCCCTGAAATAACAAACAATGGATGTAACATATCACCCTTATATGATCAGTAATCTGGATCATAAACCAAGAATGTCTACTACCAATTAAAAACAAGGCAGAGCCATCATGTCAGTCAACACTTTTGTAATTAACAGATTATAATACCTGAATATCTTTGTCAAATGATACAACTTCTGCAGCATTCATAGGAACACTCTTCAATTCAGGTACTCTGGCTTCTGTTTTCTGTAACCATGTTTTAAATTCGTTTTCTTTGTTGTAATATTCCTTTGAGTTGGGCTTCAAAGCATCCATTTTTCTTTGACGATCCTTCGATGCCTCCAAGATATCATCCCATTGATGAATCAAATCAGCTAATTGTTGATCAACAGAGTCACGTTCTTGTCCTGGATCTAAATCATGGCTAACTTTTTCAGCGGCTTCTTTTACTCTGTTCACAATGGTCTCAGTAGAACGAAGATCTACTTGATAACTCTGTAGAAATTAAATTTAAAAAACATGATCATCTCTTTTATCAACCTACAGCTGTCTCTAATGTATCACTGATAGAATAATAGCATACCTTGTGTTTAGCGATCAATGGTTTGAGTTTTTTCCAGTCAACACTAAGCGGTGATTGTTTGTTAATTCGCTTCTCGTTCTTATCTAACTCTTCTGTGCAGCTGACAAATACTTCTTCCAGTTTTTGTGTGCTCAATAGAACACCATTTAATCGTGATTTGCGATTCACTAGCAGAGTGTTCAATTCTGTTAACGGTTCTCGAACTTTCGATAAACGGTTGTTGATACTTGAAAGGAATTGAGGATTGTTTTGGTTGCGATCTAACAGTGGTTTAATTGAGTTTTCTGCACTAGTCAATTTAGCCTGTTGTTTAGTAATTTCTTCTTGAATTGCCTGCAATAAAACACAAATCATGATATTAATTTCTTGTTTTAAATTTACGAATTAGCTCCTTCACATAATTGATAATATATCCAGGAATCTCAAAGATCTAATAATCAAATATCTGAATGGATTCTAAATCAAATTAGAGTAAAAGACTTGAGCACAAACAAAGTGCAATCAAACAGATTAATCGCGAAACTGATTTGAGTGCAGCTCACTAACCTCAGTTTCATCCACTTGGCCTCTTATTCCTTCTGGTGATGAGCTGATTGGTCCAAGATTAGTTACAGACGAAGATGTGACATTGACCCAGTTGTCAAGAGTGTCCATGGTTGTTAAGAATGATGATGTTTGTTTTAATGTAGATTGGTTAATGTCACGTTTCTCAATCAGTTTATCTTTAAGGCTTTTCCATTGCTGGGTCTTTTCTTGAATAACACGAGAGAATGATTTTGAATCGGAACCTTGTGTCTCCATTAGACGGGTAACTTCTTGACCTTTATCAACAGCTGATTTGAGTTGAGTTTCTTGGCGCTGAACAGTTTCAACTTGACGCTGCAGAGATATTGTAATGAAAACATTTACTATTGAATAAAGAATAATCAAGATTGGCATACAAATTGAAATTCTCAAGTGATAGATTGGATAACGTGTAGGTATTATCAACATAAAATCTAAAATTGGTGATGAAGTAAGAAAAGAGTGGATTACATATTCACTGATTTTGATGAAACGAATTTGGATGGAAGCAAAACTTTACAGCTTAGTTTTATTGAAGAGGTCTGCTGAAAATGTAAACAAATCTATACTGCACTTACGTTCAAGTCATCAATGTAGCTTTCCATAACATTCAAATCAACATCAACTGGTGATTGCAAATCAATTGTAGCTGACATTTGTACCATGTTTTCTTCAACAGGTATGATTTGATTTTCAAATTGAGTCATAGCTGTCTGCATTTGTGATGTTCCTTCTAGTAAATCATCAGTTTTAGTACGCAAGCGATCCCAGCGATTATTGATGTCTTCAATTTCATCTTCCACAAACGGAACATCGCGAGTGACATCCTTTTGCCGACATGTATCTAGCAGTTTTGATGTTGTATTATTTACATCATCATGCTGTGGAACATTGTTGTTGACATCATTCTGGAAGTTCTGTTTGGAATAAAAGACAGAGAAGCATTAAAAAACGTTGAAAACATTTGATCACAATTTAATCACAAAGTATCACAATCGTTTACCTTGATATCACGTTTCAATTGATTTCTTTCAGCACCAGTCAGTGATTGGTTAGTAAGATTCTTTAATCTTTCTTCAGATAACTCTAACCATGGCAAGAATTTAACAATCAGATAATGATATTTCTCCTCAAGTGGTAACACAGCTGATAGCTGTTGGTTGTATTCTTCCACTCTGTCAAAGACTTCCTTCCACTGGCGGGCTATTTCAGGCACTCTATCTACCACTCCCTTTTCATCAGCAGGCAGTTTTTCTGTGTCAATGCGTTCGCATTCCTTCATCACAGCATCAAAGACGTTCTTCAAATGTTTAGCTTCATCATACAGAGGCTAAAAAGAAACAAACCAGTCAATCAAATATAAAAGATCACCTTGTAAATGGATTTGCTGAATGGCATGATCAGGTTGTCAACTCCAAGATGAAATATGATCACTTTCAGCATCAGAGGATTTTATATAGGAGATAACAGTTTCAAAATAAACACAATTAAAATCTACCTTGCCTGCTTACAAACATTGTGTTGAACATGATGACAATCACATAAAAAGTGTGGTCGCATTATGATATAATTGATAGTTTAAAATACTTGGTGACATACTGTGAATTGACGTTGTTGCTCTCTGGCAACTTGGAATTTGGCTGAAACAGGTTCCAATTGTGAAACACGATCTTCAGCAGATTGCAGACGTGTCTCAAAATCATCAACCAATTCTCCAAGTTGAAGCTGCTTTCGTAAAGCCTCGCTCAGATCTCCTTTCAAGATGGTCAATTTTGAAGCAGCCTCAGTGACAGGCAAATCTACTTCCCGTAGACGCTGATTGGTTTCATCAATAACCATGTCATCTTTCTTGGCTTTGTTCACCAACCAATCTGCGACACCTTGGGCAGCTCTTTGCTTGTCACGTTTCTTTTGAAGCTCAACCAATTGGGTCTAGAAATGATGTAAATGGAGACAATATCATAATAGGATTTGATCACAAATGATAGATGGTGATGACGATCAACAAATATAAATACACACCTCGACATAAGCGATCTCCTCGTTAATCTTCTTGACATCCTGAGGCAGTGGCTTCTTTCGTTTTTCATCCAGCTTGTCATTGACAGACACCGCCCATTTGTAAACATCTGTATTGGTATCTGTAAACTCTTTGGCTTTCTTGCTAACATCTTCAAGGATGACTTGACGTTCCTTCAATCTTCTCAAAATATCCTTGTAGTGGTCGTTAATACGTTTCTTGATGTCATTGACTTCATCTGATTCACCTTCGTACTGTAACAGCATAGATGCTAGTTTGTCACCAGTAACATTCAAATTCTTTAGTGTCTTTTCATTCGAATTCATCTTTGTTAGCAATGACTACAAAGAAAGAGGTCAATATGCTTAATTTCAACATAGATTTTTTAGTTGGCAAGCCATTTTGGATCCAATTGTGAAATGCATATTTGGGCTTATCTTCAATTGAAAATCGAAGTTTGCTTTGAGAAACAAAATCTTGAAAAATTAAGACAATATTCCTACCTTGATCTTTTCAATTTCTTGTTGACATTTCTGTGGCGATGCAGTGACGGGCTTCTGACGTTCCAAACTATTTTCAACTTCACTAAACAAATCTTCGAGAGTGTATTCAGTGTCTGCAAGGATCGTTGATTCCTTAATGACATTATCAGTTTGTTTTTGCAGATCTTTAACGCTGGTGTTTAGTGCTTTCCATCTTTCATCAAGGTTTTGTGTTTCTTTTTCAATTGTTGATTGATCTGTGACGGGTTGATCAGCAGGTTCTTTTTTGCATGTGTCAAGTAAGGTTTTGGATTGAGAGACAAGTTTCTCATGCGAAGGCTTGAAACTATCAATTTCACTTTGAATTCCCTACAGTGATAAATTAAACATTAATACTTTGCATGTATCAAAACAGATTGCTGAATTGGAGGGGGCAAGACCAAAAAAAGAATACAGTGAAAAAACCTTCACTCTACGCTGTATGCATTTTGTAGTTTGGATTTCACTGAAAGATTAATGCAAGATTAATATACTTTTCTTTTGAATTAAAAGGTCTCACCTGCAGAACGCTTTTCCTTTCTGCGAGATTTTCCTGGACAATTGACAGAGGCTTTAAGACCTTCAGCTGTTTTTCAGTCGATTGCAGCCACGGTGACATGTGTTCAACTTCATCTACATACTTCCTTGCCAATGGGAGAAGTTTGCGAATTTGAGTTTCCCGGTTTTGTACAGTAGTGAAGATTTCAGTCCAACGGCGTTCAACATCATCAAGTGCATCTTCAAGAGCATCACGTTCAGGCCCAATCTCTTTGTCATTAACAGCATCATTGCCTTCCTTTAGAATGAACTTGACAGTGGACTCGTGTTGCAACAAGTCTTGATACAGAGGCTAGAAGAATCACACATCAAAGATATTACTTGTGAACACTAGACTTATCTTTCTAACAAGCACCTTTTCAAAAACAAATCCAAAATGACTCCAAATTGAAATTCAACCACAGTTTTAACATATAAAACATACTTGATTCACAACGGTATAGTTTGTGAAAATGGTTTGTCAAGTAAATCAAATTTTTTAAAAGTTTCTTCTAGTTGATAAAAATACTCAAATTTTAGATTGCAATAAATCCTCAATATAATGAAATGAGAATTACTGCAGGTATAATTCCACAGATGATAATAATTGCAAATCAAAATAAACCATATTTACCATGTGCTCTGATTGTTGTTCTTTCAGGATTTGATAATTAGCCGAAACAGGAGTAAGCTTCACAGCACCACTTTCCACGCCAGGTAGCCATTGCAATACATCTTTAACGGTATCTTCAAATTCTTGCTGACCTCGTTGCGTGTCTGTTAATCTCTTTTGTTCATTTGCTAAAAGACTTGATGTCTTTTTGACACTTGAGCGGATGGATTTCAATGATTCAGATTGTTGGTCAATTGTACGCATCAAGGTTTTGTTGTTTCGACATCGACTGCGAACTGTCACAATTATCACCTCAATGATTTCAATCAATTCAATGATTTCTTCAATCAGAATGTAGACATTCTAAACAAAATGAAACAAACCAAATAATTTATTGAAATAAATAAACATTGAAGAATAGTGATATGCGATGAAATGGCAAAAATGTTACATATGATTGGATTTCTGGTAAAGTTGGGTACTTGAGATCATTATTGGCACACCGAATCCTGCATATGGAGGTCATTTCATGGAGGAGCCACTTGTCTACAACGGTCACTTTCTGCTGACACAAATATTGATTTCTAGTGAATTTAGCTTGTGTATAAAGTTCACCCCTTTACAGTGATAAAAAATCCCTCATTTTTGTAGCTGGCTGTTCGGAGGTTCCATTCAATCTTATACAATGATTCATACAACAAACCTGTATGGTGATGAAACCAGCATCAAGGGACTCTTTGTTCTTTCCTGTTCTTTTAATGGCAGTGACTTTTTCATCAATTAATGACAATTTCTCATCAATCATGTACCGGACCTCTTGGAAGCGATTTGCATCATCTAATTCGTTCTCCATTGAAATGCAGTACTCTTTCAACTTTCGTTTGACCGTTTCATATTTATCTGTGCTAGTTTTTGTATTACGTTTAGCCAATGAAGCTGGACGTTCTCCAGCATGCTTTTCAAATCCTTTTACACAGTTATTGGTAATGATCACTGCAGGCTCATTAGTTGTCATGGCATTCAATGCTTCCTGAAATTCAAATATTGAAAACAATGTGAGAGGCAGTCAAGGAAGGTTTTGTTATGATTGCTTGTTTCTCCAATGTCAGATGTGTAGCTTCAAATTAAGGTTGTACTTTCAAAAAAGCATGATCAAAATGCGAAGAAGTTCTGAATGCCAATGGTTTGAGAAAATTATAGCCAAAATCAACATAATAACACAAGATTATAAAATCAAGCAAAACTTCAAGCTCTGGACAGAATAGTTTGAAAATTGAGTAAATCTTTTCATGAATGCAAAGCAACTTAAAACTGTTTTGGTAATGCAAATAGTTATCGCTGTTATACATGTTATTGCATGTATAATTCAATGCTTATAGACTTCCAACATTATTTATGCTTTTTACTGACCTTAATTGTCTCAAATTGTGCTTCTCCTTTCTTTGGCTCAATTCCTACTGGTTCAGCCTGCTGTAATGCCTCTTCGCCAACCTTGATGTTTTCTTCGACAACTTTAGTATTAGTCACATAATCTGATACTAATGGCCTAAGGGTTTCAATCTTTTGCTGCCTCTCCACAGAAGTGCTGTGTAATTTTTCCCAACGCTCTGTAACATCATTCAATCTCTTAGAAATACGATCTCGTTCACGTCCTGGGGAAGATGTACTCAAGATACGTTGACCATTTGATACAAGAGTGCGATAGATTGGTTCATGTTGTTGAACATCTTCATAAAGAGGCTAAAAATAACAATGAATAGGGAAAAATTAAAATAAAGATTTTTGATGAGAGGACTATGATTCAACTTCATCGATGGAAGAGTTGAGAATTCAGATCAGAGTTGTTCGTTTCCTCTACTGCACTAGAATGTAAAAGCTCTCCAAACAAGGTTTTTAGTGTCAACAATAACAATTTTCCTACAGAACAGACATTTGACATTGCCGCTATGCGAAGAGATGAATTTATCCCATACCTCGTGCTTCAATGATTGAGCTTTGAGTTCATCTGGATTGAGTGACACTGCCTTCTCTGCGGCTAACTTCTTTTCCGTGGTAGAAAGCCATTGATCAAATTGATCATAGATCTCCTGATACTCTTGACTTGAAGATAACAATGTTGTAATCTTTGTTTTACGTTTGCTTATAGATTCTGTCAGCCTATCGAGTGACTGAGATACATCATTCATTCTATGTGTGACGTCATCATTGGCTGTCTGGCGCTTACCACTGTAAAATGGACAGAATAATAGGCTTCACAGTGAAAGGTACAGAAACAAAGCACAGTATTCAATACTAGATTTGTTCAGTAAATCAGGTTTACAACAACAAGAAGTCTACCATCAAAACACTATTGGTCAATGTGCAAAATATGAGCTGAAGGCTTATGTACAAGATTTCCATAAATTTAGTTTGAAAGGATCAACTTACCGTGAATCTACAGTGTAGAGGTTTTGTGAAAGCCATCGCCCATTCTCTTCAATGTTGAAAACCAATGGTCGTTGTTCATCAACTTGTTTTTGAAGGGTCTAAGACATGAGTAAATATTAGGTGAGCATAACAAGAAGCAACATATAACACAAGATACACAAGCAAGTTAAACATTTGAAAATTTACCTCTAGCAATTTCAACTCTCGTTGTAACATTTCTGGAGCAATAGATGTAGGCTCTTCTTTTGGTAATTTAGATTCAAACTTTGGCAGCAAGCGGTCAAACTTTTCAATATCATTAGTGAACTTTGTATAATATTCCTCTTGCTGAGCTGTTCTTTTAAGGTTCGTATTAACAGCTTGCTCAAGTTCAACACGTTTCTCTATGATTTGTCCAAAGTCCTCCTCTACTGGACGTTTGTCGACTGTTTCATCTGTTGTGCGCCGTATTGTTTTAACAGATTGATGAGTTTTGGTAACATTTGGTTTATCTTTAGTCAACTTTGATTTCATTTCCTGAAATAATTCAAAATGATGATGAATAAAACCAGATTCAAACCTAATATGAAATATAATAATAATATCAAGGTCAGATTAGACGGGGTTAGCTTTTTATCTTGAAACTTGGATTGGATCAACATCAAAGAGCCTTTGCACCTGTGGTCAAGTTTCTGGAGAGAAGATCCCATACACCCCTCTAGTCACTACTCATCCCAGAAGTGCCAGTCACATTGCAATAGATGTAGTGACAGTCAATAGATTCATTAGTGTAATCATAATCACTCTCTGCTTTGTTTGGTATGTCGGGAAATGACTTCAATGTTCACTTCCTATAGTAGATCCACTATGCTGGAGTAATTTCCTGAGATTACACCTGCCAAATGATTTACTCATCCTTTTTAGTCTCATGCCAAATCACTTGAACCTCCTTCATTAACAGGCACTCTGTACAAAGGCTGTTTTTGCCTCACTTAAATATATTTCAAGGATACACAACAGTACAATGAATATCAGTGTGTTGGAATCCATTGATTAGATATCTGTGGTGTATTTGGTTTCAATATGTGGAGCTTTGTGTTGATGTTCAACTTAGATAGTTACTAGAAGATAGCTATAAAATGGGAATAAGAAGCACATTGGTAATCAACTCAATAAGTAAACATTACCTTCAAACGAACAAGTTCCACCTTTACACTTTCTAGATTTGCTGGTGCATTTGATTGTTGCAACTCTTCCTCTACAGTGATGTTTGTTGTTTTGACTGGAGATGATGATACTTTGTAATCCTTGACCGATGGTTCGATCTTCTCAATTTTAGATTTACGTGACTGTGTTGTTTGCTTGACAGTCTTATAACGAGACGATACCTCATTAACTTCCTGTTTCAACTTGTCAGTTTGAGATTGGTCACCAACAAGACTTGAATTAGTACTGATCGTTTGGGTGGATGTTCTCTCAGGTGCTTCACATTCAACCATCTGGACTGTGTTCCCTTCAATCTGCACCTCACTGCCATCAACTTGAGTTCGAGTTATTTGTGATTCAACTTGGCGTCTGGTGGTTGATGTGCGTGACTGCACAGAGCCAGTTTTACTTTGACCCTTTGTTGTGTAGGTTGTCTTTTCTGTTGTTTTGGTACCCGGCTTTCCTTGAGTGCGATATGATGTCTCTGTTACAGTGCGAGAACTTTCACTCGGATCATCGAATTCCATTGGAGCACCAGTTTCTACAACTTGAGTCTCATATGATTCAATTTGTGGTTCACTGTCATCAACTTGAGTACGTGTTGTACGTGATTCAACTTGGCGTCTGGTGGTTG